>VNJN01000026.1:0-13459 GCA_008042485.1 Drosophila mayri | reverse complement strand
CCCCCCCCCCCTTACACACTTTCCTTGCCACATTTTTGCGTATGCAAATATTTTCACATCTTTGCAGAGCTTCTCAAGGCACTTCCGCACCTTTCACTCGATGACTACCCTGGCTAGAGGTTAGCTGGACCACAGAGCAGTTCCAAATTGTGATTTAACATAAAACAACATAAATATTTTGAGCAGAAAGCGAATATATATATTATATTTGTAATATAACAGAAGAAGCGTATTTGATATTCGCTTTGCCTGCGGTTATATTTTCAGATTTGCCAAGAGCCTTGGTATTGACTCCCCGGGATGCTGTGCCCCGTGTCCCCCCTCTGGCATTGCGATTCCCGTGGACTGTTTTGTTTGTCTACCTGTTGTCTGTTTAGACTTGGTCTTGGTCTTGCCAGAGTTTGGGTCTCTGTCGCCGTCACAGTGCATAATTGAAATGCAAATACCGAGATGGCTGCAACAACGACGACAACAACAACAACCTAAAAATACGCCAGAAATAGAGGCAGAGATCCGAGGGCGAATCGACGAGAGGCTATATGGCAAAGGGCCCCAGTGCAAGTGCACATATTATACATTGTTTTGTGTGGGGGCCACCTCGAACCCCGAACCCCGAACCCGAAAATCCATGATGCAATTACCCACAATGGGCCACTTAACACTGGGGTTGCATAAACGGGGCCCGGATCCGATGATGTCCGGAATTGGCTTGGTGTAAACACAAAAAAAAAGGGGCTAAGCCGAAAGGTAAACGAAAGAGATTCGCTTGCTTCGCTGATTAAATGTTTTTCCAGCGATCAGCTTCCCCTTCTCCCTTGTTTTCTTGTTCAATTGGTCAAAGGAAAAGCGCTGGTAATCAGCGGAGCAGCGGACCAGTAATCAGTGAAAATGGCCCGTGGACCATCATAACATTTTTTCATAACTCTGAAACAAGTGAGCAGCGAGAGAGATGGTATAATCGGGTGCACAGGGAAAAAGACTGATCACCTTTTTCGAGATGACATAAAAAGATGGTAGACTGGTAGACTCGGTTGGGAAATTAGGGTTAAGCGCCCAGTTGGCCACGTTTTTGATAGTTTTTAGCTGAAACCATATAAGTTTTACCATAGAAATGGCTGTCTAATTGTTGTGCTCTGATTTTTTTGAATGATACCACAAGAAAATGCCCTCGCCAAGAGTGCCCTAGAAATTCGCAGTGCGATCTTTGGATTTTCCTTAGCCTGCTGCTTACCTGCTTTACTGGGATTACAAATGGGATTGGCGAATGCTTAACCCCAGCCTAGCAGCTAGAGGAAACTTGTGCAACCGATGGCTCACTATCGATTGCGCGACGGGGCTTTGCATAATTTTATTGGTGCTACAATGGGGGCAAACAATTAAAAGGCAAACAAAATATTGCCCCCAGCAGTGGCAGCGATGACAATGACAACGACCATCGGCCGTCGCTCGTTGGTCAATTTCATTGTGTTGACTTTGTAATCCCAGCAGCAGCAGCAGCAGCGAACTGCAAACAAATCAGCCAACAATAGTGAACAAAAAAAATTATTTAGCTGCCGGGAGTTTAATCAAATCACTTCAGAAAAATGTAACTCAATGTTCCTTCAGCATTTTGGGGTTTAAATAATTAATAATCGAAAACTATCTCTCTGACGAGGTGGCCTGTCTGTGCATCTAGCAGATAATATAGCTCAAGTTTGCCTCATAAATCGGCAAATCAATTTGACCCAAGTTGCAGATAAATTTATGCACGAGAGCCTCTCTGGTGGTCATGGGCCAAAAATGAGAGCCATTTATTTTGTTATCATGGCTGTAAAAACACAACCAACGGGCAAATATGTGTGTTTGTAGGAAAAGTTGAGTGTAATTATAAACGGCATTGAACTAAGTAAAGTTTAAAGGAAGTTTAAGTAGAAAATTGAGGGAAAAACTGGAAAATTTAAAGCAGAAACATCTGTTTCATTGGGCAGTCATCCATCTAGCATCAGTAAACATTTTCCACCAACAGCCTGGCCTTGATTATTCAATTCTCTTACCGTTCTTGCAGAATATTGGCCCAAATCCTTGGCCTACTGTGAGAACTTGACTTGATTTAATTTCTACTCTATTTTAAGAGGATAATTTTTCTGCGTAACATCGGGGACTATCTCGGAGGCAGCATTAGCCAGAATGGGGGCTGGAGGTCGAAGCAGTGTCTTTCATTAGTTGGCAACAAAACAACTGGGCCCTGGAAAGTTGCCGGAACAGTTGCTGCCCGGCCAGTTGGCCGTTGTGCTGAAGTGTATCTGTATCTGGTATCTGGGCTCCCTTTATAGTTGGCCAGGAGCCCCGACAGATACTTAGATGCCCGGGATACATAGGCCAGGGGGCTGGGTCCCAGCTTCCTTCAAGTAATTAAGCCAAAAAAGTATCTCTTATCCATGAGATACCCCCAATGGAGGGGCTCGTAATGGCAGCGGCAGCGGCAGTAACGGAGTCTTTGTATATGCATCTGGAGAGTTGCTCTCTTGGCGCATTTGCATGCTTATTACTTATTCTTTATGTCCTATGTTTGTTTGCTCTCATTTCGAGCATTTCGGGCATTCCGGCCCTCGTCCTCGCCCTCGTCCTAGCCCTCACCGTCACCCTCGTCCTGGACTGGCTTCGACTCCTCGTCGCTTGTCATAATTCCGAGCATTTACCATGTTTCTCTTGTCCAAATTGTCAGAGTTGTCAACTTGTTTATTGCATTTCAGTTTGTCATATAAGCCAGAGCGATGTGGGTGCAGGCATGGGACGGTAACGGGATTCGGGGGTCTCCATCTCAGTCTCAGTCCCTGGAATCTGGGCCAAAACACTCGGATGGCCAGGCGGAGGCGGCTGGCTTACGGCTCCCCAACGCACGGAAACTTTTCATTGACGTTGATGAAGTTGTTGCTGCTTCTGCTGCTGCTGCCGGTGGTGGTGCCTTTTGTGGCTTTTGCATTTTATAGAAACTGTCAAATAATAAAGCTTATTTGCATATTTTTCGCAGAGCACAGTACAGTACAGTACTGGCAGTTTTCCTTTTTTATTCGCCCTCGGAAAACTATGGCTGAGTCGGATTTCAGCTTCAGCTTCAGCTTCGGCTCAGTCCCTGTTCCCTGAATCTTATCTCCGGCAACAGACAACTGCTGACATTGGCCGGATGGCCCACATTCCTTCCGATTCCCCATATATGTATATAGAGTCGTTTTTCCTGCATCGCCCTAATAATGAAGACGGCTGACAGCGGCGGCTGAAATGCAATTACAACGCTCACTTTCGGATGCAAAACGGATTTCAATCTGAGGACTGGTCCATGTCCTAATCACAATTCAATTCAATTCGAGGCGAGTTTGATTTTTCGAAAATATATTATTATTATTTTATTATAAATTATTTTATTTAAATATTGGCATATTTATATTCTGTTTGCAAATAACTCATGTAAATATTGCGCAAACATCAACATGGGGCGAGCGACAGGAGCTGCTGAGAGCACAAGTAGACAAATATTGGTTTTGTGCCACACACACAAGGTCAGCTAGGACAATAAAAATAACAATAATAGTAACAATAACAGGAGTAACAGCCACACACAGCGAGCGGCTCTTGTCAGCCAACAAATTCCAGTTAGCCGAGTTTGTTACCCCAAATCGTACATGAAATGCAACATAATTAATGTGAGTTTTTCCAGAACTATAAACAAGTGAATGGAAATGCAATTCAATTACAAACTATTTTCATATAACTAATAGTTGAATGCATAGAAAAACACTCGTTTTAAATGGAAACTAAAAAGGTTCTAGCCGTTGGCAAGGCATTTTATATTTTCTTTTCTATAGAATTAATCCATGTTTATTATAATAATGACTTAATTTTAATATTTTCTTAATAAAATATGTTCACCACCAAAGACATAACTAAAATATTTGAATATCATAGAAGTTTTCTTTATTTATTATCAAAATAAACTTTTGTAGGTTCTTTGGTCTTATTATTCATATTATTTTATATATTTTGTACCCCAAACAATTTGTTTTAAACAGTTTTAAAACCAATTTACACATTTTTTTCATATTTTAATGATAGAGAGTTAAGTTAATCCCTGAAAATCGCCCACTTCCTGTCTGAGGATGTAAAGAATACTTTTTAAAACTAAACCAGCCGAAAAGTAAAAATTTCCAGTCAGCAGAGGAATTATAAAATTGGAAATTGAAATTTAGTTGAAATATAAATCAAAGCCTGCAGAGGGGGACATGAAAAACAGGACAATAAATGTCTTCTTTTCCGCAAACTAACATAAACTTCCGGTTGACCGAATATATATACAAATATTCATATATTTCGGGGCATAAAATGATCCTGGCCATTGTTTACGACTTTAATTTTCCATATGCCCCCCCCCCTCTCTCTTAGATTAAATGCCGAGTATCATCTGCAGTGGCCAGAATGGAATTTCTGCTGCGGCATTCATTTTTGTGGTCGACCGGCAATGCGCGAACAATCGAAGTGGCTGACAGGTGGGCGGTGCACCACGGTGGCGGTGGTGGTGGTGAAAGGGGGCGGGGCTGGGCTGGGCCTAGATGCGGTAACTGGGCGTGGCAGGGGCTTAATTGAGGTCAATCGCGAGCAGCAGAAGACGAGCCCTAAGACAGCATTGAGAGAGTGAGTGAGGTAGACATTCCAGCGAAGCGAAAACCCATAAATAAGCCACGGGGCGAAAGAGAGCGGTAAAAGTAATGCTGCGTCTGCGGTTACGTCACATGTATCTAGCAGATACGAGCACGTAAAGATACATTCGTCAAACCCCAAGACGTGGCTCGATCGACGGGGTCTGACTGGCAGTTCTGTGGTCAGCTTTGAGACTCGAAGTTGCACAGATAAAACCAAGAAAGGAAACTAATAGAAGATATAGCCAAATGCATATATAGCTTGTAGGAAAGATATTTACTTAAAGAATTCCCATATTTTGACCTTGATAAGCCAGATAGACTTCAAATTCATGATCAGCAACCCCTTTTTCTTATAGCTCCCCACATGTATCTCCATCTCCATCCACATATTGGCATCTGCTTGTGGCATCTGCAGCAGGTGATGACATCACTTGTGTAATTTTTCGTTGTGTCAGAGTGTGCGTGTGGACATGACAAGCGGATTTGCATCCCAAAACGTGCAACAAATTTACAAGATAATCAACGCAGAGCGACGACAAGCACATAACGAGATACACGTACTGACAGATGCTCACTGGCAGCTGCAATCAAAATGAAAATACCATAAAAACTAAACACTTCCTCTCGTCCGAGGCCCTTCGGCTGCATTCAAATTGTGGCAACTGAGTTAATTAAATGGAATTACTTTTGGGACTTACTTTCGCGCTGCAGTTGCAAAACGCTCCACTAAGTCTTCCCCCGATCGTCGCGGAGAAAGTGCCCTGAGCTGGCCCAGAATGAGCGATCTATGTACCCAATCCATTAGCATAATGCCCCCGGTATGGGCCCAGAGATCGATTAGAAGCCAATATCGAAATCGGGAAAGCAATCAAAATGAAACACTTTTACTATGCGTTTCGCGTTTCGCTTTAAGCGATTTAAAAAGGGGGAAAGGGCGATGAGCCAAGAGCCAAGAGCCAGAAAGCAAGAAAAACAAATCGTTGCCGATGTTTGTTTTACGCTCATTCGAAATTTATTTTATCTCTTATTAATTTTACATAAGCGATCGCTGGCTGCTGCTGCGACTACTTCCGCGAGTCTGGGAAAATAACCTGGGATGAAGCAATTAACAGCGAAGATCAAGTGGAAAAAGTAAAAGTTGAAGACCGAAGACCGAAGACTGAAAACTGAAGCTGCGCTGCAGCTGCAGGTGTCAAGAGTCTTCAATAATTTCAAGAAAAATGTGTCACAGGCCAGGCGGAAATCGAGCAGCAGAAATCTGAAATCTGAAAACAGGCATCATCGAATCTGGCTGCGTGGGTGCTGCTGTTGTTTTGTTTTTTTTTTTTTTCTTTAGCCAAAATTTTGCCAATCCACTTGGCAGCCCCATCGAACAATAGATCTCGGCTTTGGTTCACAGCCCCCGTAACTTTCGTTCACTGGAAAGCTGAAATCCGATAACACGAAACCGAAAATCAAAAACCAAACGCTGACATATGCGTCTTTGTTAGCGTTCTGCCTGAAGAGCCATCAAATCAAGTCAAATTATTTATGAATTTGTCACAAGTTGAAAGCGAAAGCCGCATCAATCGCCGCCCCAGACAGTTGTCCGCCATCCAGACCAGACCAGTCCATCTCCACCTCCACCTCCACCTCCATCTCGATCGCAGCTCTATAAAGGCTTCCTTCGCCACTTGATGGCTCTGGCTGCAGTCGACGGTCAGCAGCCCCAGCAGAAACATCGGCTCTTTTCCACCAACGAAGAAGCATTTAAATCGTTCTGGGAAATTACAAATGTTGCACATACGCAGTGTGGTCCACATATTCCTGTTTCTGCTTCTGGCCATATCTTGGGCAGTGGCAAAGCAGGAAACTTCATGTAAGTAGCCGAGAAGCTAAAGATAATAACTAAGCTTGTTTTAATTTTAAATTATAAATTATATAGTTAAAGATAAAGTATTTTTAAATATTAAAAATGATTGCTTTTGGTTGATTTTCTCTCAAAACATGTACATATTTTCATAATCTAAATTGTTGTTCAGCTTCAGTTATAAAATAATGCACATTTCTTGTACATTTATTGCCTCTTAACTTCCCGAATATACAAAATATTAATTATAACTAATTTCCTTTTTTTAATTGAATGAAAAATATTATTTTGCCCTAACAAAGTAAATCAGGCCCAAAATTTAACGAATTTACATGCAAAAATTAAGCAATTAAGCATTATTAATTTAAAAACCAACCACACTGAAGCATTTTTCGTTGCGGCAGACGGTTTGATTCGATTTTAAATATTTAATACCGAACTGTGTAGTTCGTGGTTGCATTTATTAATTTAAATCCAGGCAGGGAAATGGTGTGCATGTAATTCGTTTATACAAAACATTTTGGGGCTTAACTTAGCGGGATTTGGATAGTGTGGGCATTGCATACAAGCACTCCTTGTGCCTGAGATAGTTAGTAAAACTCCTGATATCCTTCTAGCCCGTCAATTTGGTAACCCCAGCTTCGGCAATGGCCTAGGAACTGGAGCTGGGTTTGGAGCCGGCTTTGGCCCTGGCCAGGGATCTGGCCCTGGGGCAGGATTCGGCTTTGTACCGCCACCATCGCCTGGCCAGCCCGGTTGCCCCCTGTGCGACTCCTCCGTTTACAGCTACTGCTCCCACAAGATGGTGCACGATGCCTGTTGCTGCGATTTTCCAGGTAATTAATCAGCCAAAAGCCTTTGGTGACATTATTTATGCGCGCATTTTAATCTCCGTGCATTTATTAATTTTATTCAATTTCGCATTCGGTCGTAATGCGATTTCATTTTTATTTACATTGCCATTGCCATTTCCATTTGCACGGGGACACAGCCTCCGCTCCTGCGCAGCTGCGACCCCCGCAGTGCCTGTACTACGACTGCTCCTTGTTGTACGCCAAATCCTGTTACGAGCACGCCCTCATCAAGAACTGTTGCTGCAATAGTCCCTATTAAGGGGCAGCCTTGTGTGATCGGGATTCCGTTTAAATTAAGCTCTGCTTCGATTAAGTAAATTATTTGAAAACTAAAGTTAAGCTGTGTGGATTTTTCTGGCACTTCAAAGGGGGGTTTAACAACATCATTGTAATTATAGTATTTATTTGATTATTAAATTACAAAAAAGAACAGCATTTAAAGGTGTAAAAAACATACTCTTCACACACACAACTCAACTCAATTAATTAACTAAAGTTAATTTAAAGCTCAAAATATGTGTGTGTGTGTTTTTTTATTATTACTTTTTGTCGCCGGTTTTTTGAGCACTGTTTTAGTTATTAAAACCATATCCCTTGTTTGCGGGCAACACGATTTAATTATATCTAAGCCACAACTTAAATGCATTCTCCGTTCCGGCAGCCAACTTGTCCGCCAGATTACCTGGCATTAAAAATGTGTTCAATTAATTCACGGCTTTTGTTTTCGTTGCATCTACACGGCGATGCCCCATTTATCAATTGATTATTGTCATGTTTCGCTCCACTCGACGCTATTAGCATAATGGATGTTTTCTTTCCAGATTAATTGATTTTTAATACGCAGCTATAATTCGCATATGCATAGCGACTATTTTTTCATTATCTAATCCAAAATTATGTGGCTTAATAAATTATTTACGAAAAAATCTCCCATATAACATATACATACATATTTATAAATGGGAGAAAAATGCAAAGGATGGCCATAAAGTATACAACTTTCTATTTACACGCACATTTAAATTTAAATTAATTAATTTGAGCATAAACACGGCCAATTGGGCATAAATAAGGCGAATGGAATGGACTCGAAGAGAGCACGAATAAATAAATAAAATAAAGGAAATACTATTGTGTTGAGTTCTTAAAACAAGGCGAAACACAAGCGCAGAAATCCAGCGAAATTTTCAATGTTATTGTTGCCGATTATTGGATGACAAGGGAATTATGACTGCAGACCCGACCCGCGCGACTCAAAACTTCTTTGGGCTTTCTTCGGCTTCTTTCCATAAATCTGAATATTATAAAAAATCTCTCGTAATCCAAGCAGCAGCCGCAGCAGCGTCGCCGGCCAAAAATTCCAAATTAGAGGCGCGGCAAGAAATATTAGCATATTATATAAGAATTTTCACTTTTATTTAGTATGACGCAGCCGAGCCCCCACTGCCCCGCCGCCCCATCCACGATTCCATTCCATTTGAGCGCGGAGGGGCCTCTCTCCCGCTCGGCGAATACTTTGTGCTTGATTAGCATAAATCTCTAAATTAAGTGGCTCGACTGTGCCGCCTGACAGGCGGCAAGGCCACGCCGCTGGCCGCTTTCTCCCAGCGTCTTGCCCTGAAAGAGTATTACGCCACGGGGAGCTCGTATGGCTCGGTCTCTGATAATGTGATATATAAATATATTGTCCCGGAACCATTTTTGATAATAATTTTATAATATTCAATTAGTTAATTGATCAAGTAGTACTCTAGCCACTAAATTTCAATTTCATGATGACTTCTTCTGATGGGGTTGCATAGCATATCCCTGCTTCGACTTGACCCGGTTTTTCCTTTTCCTCCGCCCCCTTTGTGGGCGCAACAATTGTCCGGGAAATCGAGCGAATGACCACGCCCAAACGCTTGCCGCATTGACAGTTATTGGGCGAAACAAATGTAACTTTTTTGGTTATCCACTGAAACCTAAAGTTGCCTAGAGAATAATTTAATTTCAATAATTTAATCTTTTACGTTTAATATAAATATTTTTTAAAATATATGGTTGTTGTGCATTTTGCCATTTGTTCTTACTTTAAACTTTATTACAGATGACTTTTAAAAGGCAAAGAAAGGATATTTACAACAGAAGTATATATTTTTAATGTATCAAAAGTCAGCATCCTTTGTAGGCATTTCTGTTCAGGACTCTTTTAGTTACAACTTCTTCCTTGCAGTGTATCCAAGAAATCGCCGACTTGGCGTCCTGGCTAATTGGGAGCGGTTCGAGGCGATGGACGTAGCCCGAGATAATCACAAAAGTTTTGTAATAATTTCAATTTTTTCGGCCACTTCGGCAGCCGCCGCCATTATCTGTGTTTCTGTTTGGTTTTTTTGTTATTTTATTTTTTTTTTCTACTGGATTCTGCTTGCCGTTTGCACTTTTCTAACAATTTCGCTCCAAATGAAAGCTTTAATGGATTTCAAAAGAAAAATTTATTTTGACAATGACAATGAATTTTCCCAGCTTTTCGCCTCTCTTACACATTTCATTTTATTTATACTCTGTTTGTTTTTTTGTTGTATTTTTTGTATATTTTTTTTATTGCCGTTCCAAAAGTTTTGAATGAGCGCCCGTTGAAATTTTATCTGCCGCGCGTTCCCGTTCTCGTTCTCAACCCTCTGCTATTTCCCATTTCCCGGCCATCATCCCCTTCCGGGCCCTTTAGTTTCAGTTCGTTTCGGATTTTTGTTGCCTTCCTTATGAATAAAAAGTCGGGACACGTTTACTTCATCAAATGCGCTTAATTAGAATTAGCATCGGAATGTGGCTCTGCCGGAGAATGCGACTCCACAAAGGGGAGGGGGAGGGAAAAGAAAGGATTCGGGCCACGGAACAATGTGCAGGGGAGGAGGGAAAGCTTGAAGGGTGAAGACCAGGTGGAGTCGGAAAAAAAATGCCAACAATTTGTGGAAAATGTCAAGCGGAATGGAGCTGAGCTCGTTGCTCGACACAGGTTTGGTATGAGCTAAAAAATAAAGGCAATATTTGTAGGGGATTCCCCGATTAGAGGTGAGAGCCTGAGCTGACTTTCCCTGGCTTTGTATTAAAAGCCAAGTTACCGCCGATTAATGGGCGAATTGGGCCAGGTTTTCACTGGTAATCCAACCCTGGCTAATGGCTTTAATTGATTCCTAGATCGGAGGAAGACTTAACCTCCCATAGCCACCGATTTGCCAGCTCATTCGCCATGCTTTCTCCCATCCTTGACAGACAAAAACATTGCAAATATCGTTGCGCAACCCCAAATAAATAAATATTTGAAAACTAATTATGCTTTCGACGCCGCGGCAATTGTCAAGAGAGAGCCACGGCTGGGGGATGCGGGGGCAAAAATCATTTTTCATTTTTCTGCTAGATTATTGAGACGTATACAAGCATAATTAACGTCCATTTCGGGCGCTGCTCGTTATAATGACGATAGCGTGAGGGATGCTGCTACGACTGCTCCGAGTGCTCCGAGTGCTTCCTTGCCAATTTCTCACTTTCGGTAAATTAAATTCACATAAGCAAAATCGGTAAGAAAAACGATACCAAGGTGAGACTGGGAGACTGAAACCGAGCCGAGACCAAAAACCGAGACCGAGACCAAGACTGGAGCCGAAACCGAGACTGAAACCGAGACGAGGCGAATCGGGACAAAGGCACCAAGCCAAACAAAACAAAATGCTTCCAATGGGCCATCACAATGATGGTGGGGGGAAGAGGGTAGAGGCGGCGGCTGCACAGGGACAAATTCATTGAAGAATTTGGGAAAATTTCAACTTGCTTAAGGGGATAAACCTCGCCTATTATTTCATCTTAAGACTTTTTCTCTCAGTGCTCGACGTGCGGAGAAATGAGACAGCATTAAAATGGCCAAAAACAGGCAAAAGCCTTAGGAGCCGGCGAGTTTCGGGGGAGATTCGGCGGGGAAAACATTTAAAGCTGACCATAACCGCTTCCAATCGCGCCGAGTCATCAAAATTTTGCCAGCGACTCTAGCCATAATGACGATGATAATGATAATGGTTATGATGGCGATATAGTTGACGACGAGAGTTGCTTGACGGGGCGAAAAGGAAAAAAGAAACAACAACCAAAACCAAACAAAAAACACCGCCACAACACAACATCGACAATGTAATGAAGCCAAAACTTTTGAATGATCCATTAAACCAACAATTGAATACAAATCAAACAGAAACTAATCGGAAGAAAGGGTGAACCCGGAAAGGGGGACGCCAGTGCCACAAAGCACTCGTGTCTGACGCAATAAAAATCAAAACAAATAGTTAAGTCTCAAGCGGAATGGTAAATAAATTATAGTATTTTGTGTGCTTATGTTAACGGGATAATCGGTTAAAGTTAAGTTAAGTTGATTAAGCAATTAGCGAATCTGGAAGGACAAATACATAATTATATGCACTTCAATCAAAAGAAATAAAATATAGTACAAATAAAATATTATATAAACTTTTTAATGACAAACTTTGTGTACTTATCTAATGGCTGTTTTTAATTTTAGTTATTGAATTTAGTTTTTAAGGATCCCCTTACCACTGGTCATTCAAGACAACCTTGGCAATTATGAGCTACAAAGGCCGCAGGATTCGACCACCGCCAACAAAAGGAAAATATTCTCCCTATTGGCTTACTGGGGCCGGATTGGGGGCTGGGTAAACAGTACCTTCGGTCCTTAAACCTTCAATAAAAACGAGCCAACAGACAGATCAACTTTCTAAAGCTTGAATGGACTTCGAGGGGAGATTGAAGAGAAAGTGCTTCCTAAGTGCCTGCACATGGCTCATTCTGTGTGCGAGCAAAAGTAGGAATCTAGGAACCAAGAGAATGAGAGGACTCTCAAGGAGAACTGCTGGACTCGAGGATACCAAGTAGAGTTTAATCAAAGAATTGTTCAATAAACAGAAATTCCCTATAGATAAAATAAAAACAAACATATTTATTAATCCTTTTTATATAAAAATATTGGCAACGCAACTATTTGTTATATAACTTTATTTAAGTGGCATAACATGGGAATTCCGCTGGCTTTGTTAGTTGCAATTGTTTTGGCCCAAAAACAGGCCAACAACAAAGGCACAAATTGTAGCTACTTTTTCGCCTGCTGAATGTCTGTTTTCTCAATTCTTTTAGTTTTCTTTCTGTTTTGTTTTCCCTATTTTTTTTGGTTTGTTTTATATTTTCTTTCAGGAATTGTGGGTGTTTTTTGTAGCATTTTCCCAGCTGCGCGCCCACCTTTTAGCCGTCGTGCTTCTCCCCTTTGTGCATACGCGAGTCCTAACAAGGACAAGGTGTTTCACAGACAAAGAACGGGCCAAATACTTGCAATTCTTGCACTGATAAACTGTGATTTTGAATTTATTTCAGTCTTAAAGAGGTCGTGATGCCGATCAATAATATATATGGAAACGATTCCTTTATGAATAACAACCTTCCACCTAAATTTATAATCCCAGCCAGAATAACAACAAAAACTATAAAAGAAAAACTAAATCGGTTCCCCCAAGTTCGTTGCCTTAGTCTTTTGGGCTTTTTTATTTAATTTTACATTTTATTTTATTAATTTGAGTATGTTTAATGCAATGTTCTAGACAAAAACTGGAGGAAAGGGAGAAAATAATGCAAATATAAATAAAAACAATATGTATTAATTACAAAAAACTATTTTATATTTCTTTTTTAATCTCAAATTAAAAGGTTATTAATTTTATATATTATTTCATTAATTTGAGTATGTTTAATGCAATGTTCTAGACAAAAACTGGAGGAAAGGGAGAAAATAATGCAAATATAAATAAAAACAATATGTATTAATTACAAAAAACTATTTTATATTTCTTTTTTAATCTCAAATTAAAAGGTTATTAATTTTATATATTATTTCATTAATTTGAGTATGTTTAATGCAATGTTCTAGACAAAAACTGGAGGAAAGGGAGAAAATAATGCAAATATAAATAAAAACAATATGTATTAATTACAAAAAACTATTTTATATTTCTTTTTTAATCTCAAATTAAAAGGTTATTAATTTTATATAT
>VNJN01000024.1:0-21505 GCA_008042485.1 Drosophila mayri | reverse complement strand
TGTTGCCTCCATTGACAGTTGCCTTGATTGGCTTGTGTTGCATGTCGCACGCCTCGTGCTGCTCTCCGGCTGCTAAGAGCCCATCCTCCGCTTCCTCTGCCCCTTCCCTATAAAGAACTGCATCCCATGCCCATGCAGGCACACCCCTTCATTTGTAGAGACACAATCTGAGCGCTGAGCAGGAACCCAGCTGGCTCCAGAGACAACTGCATTTTGGGCCCAGCTCGACGAGGAAGCCTCCACTTGGCAACTTGGCGAGCTGGTGTGCCAACGCCCAGAGCAAATATTGGGAGAAGGTTCCCCCTCCTCGCTCCCATTTCAATCTTCCAAAGCCTCCCATCCGATCTCCATAACTCGCTGCAATGTCGCCGCTAATCGCAGGCTCTGGGATTGTAAATTAAGAGTGGAAGCTCCGGTGGCAGCCAGATTGCATCACCGTTGCTCACCTATTGACTGTGTCCGGCCTTCATCTGGAAAAATTGATGGAATGACGGGAATATGAAACCGCCAATTTGCCCAGCCCCAAACGGGGGATGCCTGGGAATCCCTCTCCCGTGGAGAGCCCGTTACGGGAGAGAGCTTTCCAATCCCTCTCCTTATGGGCACAACAGTCGAATTGCTCCGATGGATGCCACCTCAGACGGCGGCTCCTCCGTCTCCTAACCCAATCCAATCCTGGCCAGGCCAAGAAGAAGCAAAAACTGCAGCAATTAGAAGCAGAAGCTGCCGATGGCAGTTGAATGTTGGCCGGTGATTGAGTTGCAGCTCAGGTGGACACTGTCCGCCTCCCGTCTCCCGGTGCCATCCAGCTCCTTGGCTCTCCATTCGCGGCTGTAATTGATGACGGATGGGAGCGGAGGAGCCGGGCCGGGCAGTGGGAGGCTGCGAGCATCGGCAAAGGCAATGGCAACGGCGGCAAACAGGAAAATTCATATTACGAAAAAACTGCATCGCTTAAGTGTCATTATTGGGACCAGAATTTCAACAAGTCGCTGCCGTTGTCGTGCCTTCTGATGCAGATGTGGACGGAGCAGGGGAGCTGGGGCTCAGAAGCTGGAGGGGATGCACAAGGAGATGGAGATGGCAACTTTCACCGCTCTCAGAATTCCTCTGCGCGGTGAGCCGGTGATCAGAGGCAGAGTGTGGCAGGAACCAGAGTCGCAGCCAGACATCGGTCAATCTTGGATCCCCTCCTCTAAACAACTCCACTCCCCTTGCCCCTCTTCCGAGTGCGCCAATATCCGCTGGCCACAATCAACACCTCCGCACCGCCCACCGCCCCTCGCAGCGAGGTGGAGCCATCACTCACCTTCAGTCTGTGGCTTCGCTTATCTCTGGCAGCGCGCTTCCCTCCCCCAATTCCAGCTCATCCGGCACTTGCTCCCCGTTCTCCTCGTCACTGTTGTCTTTACACCTTGCTTGTTTTTGTGGCCGTGGTCTCGTGTCGAATGGATCCCAACTTGGCCAAGACCAAGCCGGAGTGCAGCCCAAGTCTATGGCCAAGTCGTTGGCGTTGTCGTCGGCTAAGGGCGTTAACTGGGTTAAACGCTCGTTGACAGTTTTATGCCGCAGCCCAAGCGAGCCAAGACCACATCTGAGTCGACTCCAAGACCAAGTCTAAGGCGGCGACAGTCAGTCAGTGGCACAGGCCAAACGAGACACTTATTAAGAGTGAAAATTCTGATAGAATGGTTTTTCTTTTATTCTGCTTAGAAAGCTGCAATTAGAAAAGGCCGAAGGGAACCATTGAAAAGTGAAACAAACAAATCAGATGGCGATGGCAAGGGAGGTGCACTTAGAAGAACCTCATTACCATTCCACACTCGTGGAGTTTGTCGCTTAAGTCTTTCGATTCAGATCAGGGTCACCTTTGATGTTTACTTTCGAGATGCGTGCGATTCGTATCGTCAATCAGGGTCGAATCGAAGGTTCCTCTCCCAGCTGCCAGATCTTAACTCCTTCGGGGATATTTCGCTGATTGCTTGCCAGCAAATCTGGCGAAACTTCGCGGCGGAGGAGCAGAGATTAATGACTCACATCTGTATCTTTGCGTGCCATCGCCGTCCTTTCAATTTTTATTTCCATTTCGCCAAAATTCTCCCGATGCATTCCCAGTGAAAGTAAGCACCTTCGCCTGGTGGTCGGGGAGAGCTGCTCCACTTCTAATGAGAAATCTCGAAATGCAGCAGCAGCAGGTAGAAGCGATTGGGGCGGAATCCAAGGTGATTGCAACAGCCAGAGAGACGAGACAAACAAACGACCTGCAGAGCGAATTTCCCTTGATTTCGATTGATTGCCGGAAACATAAACAGAGAGTGATCCGATCTGGCCATGGGAGGCAGCTGCTGCTCCTGCTCGACCTCGACTTTCTGGCGAAATGGGAGGTGGCAGTGGCTGGGGGTGCGACTGGGAGTGGAACGGCCCACGCGGCAATCAGAGAATGTGCGAAAATCGAAAGGAAATCTGCATGTCACTCAATCGAGCAGGCGACACAGAGCAGAGTGTTTGCCACTTGTTTGCTCTGCAAACGAACCTCGAAGCCAGACCCCGAGGTGTCTCCGACACTTTCGGCACTCTTTCTTGCCTCAGAGCGTGGCACAGTTTCGCGGACTTAGAATGCAAACAAATATTTGAATATCAAGTTACACAGAAAGCAGCCGTAGAACACGGCAAAGCCGTCGATGGCCCACTAAAATCGGCTGCCACTTCCTCCTAACGGTCGAGTATTGATATATCTCTGGGCCATCCGCCCGGCTAAAACTGGCCTTGATAGGCGGGAGCAACAAACTCCACTCTCGACCTGTAAACGTAAACGACATTCGGGAAATATTTGGCCAGCGATTAATATGAACCGATTCCCAAGAACTGCTCATAATTTTGGCAGCGATCGCGGCAGGTGATAGCAATTAGAGCGAAGCTCCGACAGTTCCAATTACTCAATCACAAGCGGAGGCCAGCGGAGGAGGATCGGGTGCTTCTGGGAGCGAATCAATCTGCGACCATCAGCAGAACTCCAGGTAGGAGCGAGTCTCTTCATTCACACGCCGATTCCCGAGTCAAGGCCCGAATCCGGATGGCGGTCGCCGATTGCAGACTTCCTTCTTCGATTCCTGCTCCAAAAGCTTTTCCGAGAGACACAATTTATATAATTTCCTTATCAGATCGCTGGTCGCGCTCATTGTTGGGAAATTGTGTAGTTCCCTCAGAGGCGTTAATCGAACGCGGAGAGGCCTCAATCATTGCAACAAAGCGACAATCGGAGAATCCCAGCCAAGCCGCATCCGAAATCATCATTGTGGTGCGATCGGAACTGGATGAAAATGCCTGAAAATGGGGAAAAGCGGGGAGAGTGCGATGAGTGCAGTTCGCTGTGCTTTCGATGATTGCGCCTCAATATTTAATTGCATTATGTGACGGACGAGACAGCCTCCGCTTTCTTCGTGGCGCAACCGTTACTCAATTTCAGGTTGCATAAACGCTCGCATCAAACCCGGCTGCCTTGACTAAGCTGCCCCCACAATCGGTGACCTCATTCGGGGACCCGCTCCCCGTTTTACCTGATGCCTCGATTGTTATCTCGCACTTAATTAGGCGTGCGTTGGGGCACTTGCTCGTCGCATGGTGTACTTACAACTCTGGTCATTAAAAAGCCGAAAGGCAGCAAGGTTCTTGCCAGCTCCCAGCTCTGTGGGACCAGCTCTCTTGAGTGATCCGAGTGATCCGTGCACCTGCGAGTGGAAGTAGCCCGCTGCTTCACTTCAATTTGGCATTATTCAGTGCTATTCAATGCCGAAGCTGCGTGTCAGACAATCGCATTAGAAAATCATTTGCCTCGACGGTTATAATTGCATTTTATTACTTCCGACAAGAACGAGAAACCCAAGTCAGGGCCCCTGCAGTTTGCAGAGACCTTCGGCCAGAAAAGCTGCTGCTGCCACTGGCTCCGCTAAAGAAAGTCTTCGGTAAAGAGAGCTGGCGAAGAGAGCTGCGAAGAGCGTTAGCTTTCCGTCTTCTACCGGTTTGTCTTGGCCAGAAACGCAAGCCGCAGAGAGAGTGAGCGAGCGTTAGTTGGTAGCAGCTTTTCTTGCAGATGGTTCTGTCGCTGCCGACGCCGACTGCTTCGACGGGCAGCTTGAAAACGTTTTCCGCGGCCTTCGCAGCGAACATTCAGTGTCAAGGTGCTCGAACTGGCGGTCGCTAGCGCTCGAGTGATAGAAGCCAACGAACTCCGAGTTCGATTCCCAGACCGAGTCCGAGATTCTCCGAGTGGTTCGCTTTTCCCCCAGCTGGGCAGAGCATCTGGTGTTCCGGAGTTTGCATAAGAACGTTTTGCCGAATCGCAGGCGAGGCAGTTGGGCGCTCCACTTTCGACAGTGAGGACGGCGGCTCGAGCGGTTCGCGGTTCATCGTCTCGGACAAATCGGACAAAGCGTTTAACAAACAAACAAATTAATAACAATAAAATCGAGTGCCTGTCCTGCCAGCCAAAAGTGAAGTTTTCGAAACACAAGTGCAAGGTAAAACATTTTGGGAAACATGAAAATAACTGTGGCCAATGCGCTCCGCCTCGGCAAATCGATTGACATTCAATGGCCTGACAAGGTGTCAATTGTCAGCCGAACAGGATGTCCACATGTCGATCAATTAAACGAAAATGGTCAATGGATCATTAGAGAAAGCTTTGGGTGAATGTCAGTGCGAGATGCTGGGATGCTGCGGTGCAGGGGAGCAGCGATGCCGAGATCGCCGCCAGATCGATGGGGAAGCCAAGCCACATGAGCCGCTGCCAGCATGAGGAGATGTCACATTAGTTTCTGTTTCCAGTTTCGAGATAAGTCCGAGAACTGGCATTTTTGCCATGCCGGAAACAACGGCGCGCAGACCGGAGTCGTCAACTCTCCAACTCCCAAATGTGCAGAATTCTGCAGGCAATTAACTTTTGCCTGGTCAAGTCTTTTGACTTGACTTGTTCTCCGTTGGTCCCGGCATCTCTCTACCTCTGGGGATCCTGCTGGCGACGCTGGCCAGTTGGGTGATTTGGGTCATCCAACGGTTCGACGCGATGCGATGCGACCATTTAATGGCAATTAGCTGGGGCACAGCTCGGCAAAGACCAGAATGTCAAAGACTTTCGCTGCCGCAGAACCAAGCCGCGAAGTCAGTCACTTTAGACAAATCTCCGGAATACGTGCCCGGCTCATTTGCCTATTACAACACCGGCCACGACCAGGGTAATCCGATCCTCGGCCTCGGCTCATTAATATGCCGGTGCCGTTTTGGGGCACTGATCTATGCGGAGGCCATTCCTCATGATCTGTAACAAATGCGTTCACAGTTGGAACGGCTTCTTCGTGAGCCCGAAGATCATGTTCAGCCCGGGATTGGGTGCATAGATTAGGGCTTCGAATGGCTTTCGAATTGGTGCAGTTACCTTTCTGCCGTTAGGCCATGAAATGAAAAGTTTTGTCAAGAGTTTTCCCAATAAAAAAAGTGGAAGCCCAAGTCAAAGTCGAGGGGGGAAGGGAAACGGGTTTCTGGTGACTCTTTTGATAGCCGAGAAATTTCACTGGCCATTAATTGAAGATTTGTCGCTAACTTTGAGAAATTTCTGCCAGCAACAAAAAAGAATTTCTATAGAAATAACTCGAGCTGACCCACATCCAGCAGCCAGCAAGCGGAGCCGAGCCAACTCCTTCTGCCGATGGCCAGCGGGTGCAGTTTTCAAATTGCCAGCCATGAAATGAAGATAGCTTGGCCAAGTAGTTGCCAGCCCGGTTCCTGCGATGCTCCAATGTTCCTACGATGCCTGCTGGCTAGCAGGCTTTCATGGCCAACTTGCTGGCTGCTTCATCTCCATCTGCGGCAGCAACCACACATTGCTTACAGTTACACTGAGCAGCGGCAGCCAGGAGAGGCTTCAATTGAGATAAGCTCCAGCGGTTGGCAGTTATGTCATTCGACGGGCATTTTTCTGGCACACTTTTCCAACGACTTTTCCATCTGGCCAATCACTTGGCCGCTTGCAGCTTCCAGCTAGTAGCTTCCAGCTTCTGCCGATCGCCATTCTAATTAAGTGGCAACAAGTTTTTGGCGAATTGGTGTCATAAAAAGTGTCTTATCGGCACCTTGACAGGCAGACAGTCAAACAGTCAGGAGGCAGCAGAAGAGAGTCTGATGGCAGTGGGATTAGCCCAAATATTGAACCAGATCCCACTCTAAACACTACATAAAACGCGGCTAAACAAACTGTCAAATTTTGGTGTAAACATGGAAAATTCAAAACAGGTTGCGCCGTCTGAGAAATGAACAAGCATCCCGATGCGAGAATGCATATATAAATCTCCATTCGATTCGAATTGAGTGGAAGGAGCAGTGGCTGCCGCCGCAGCAGGAGCAGCTTGGCTGCCAAATGGAAATTTATGTCCATGTCCATGTCGGCGGCGGAGCCCCGGTGAATTGGCTAGTTTATTGGCCCACTAAGACGGCTGACCCACAACTTTAAATTGTGATTTGAGTGGGCCAGTAGGAGTTCGGTCTCTCTGCTAATTAGAATGTTTTCTTTTTGTTCAGTTTCTTGTATTTATTTATTTTCTTTACCCAATAAATTCCCGGAGCGAGGGGCACGCGACTCGCTCCAGTGACCAGGCGGCCGTGTCATTGACCAGTTGGACCATGAAAATTGATTTGCAGGCAGACACAACACAATTGCATAATCGCTGATTATGAGTCGCTCACGATGTCGGATTCGATTAGTCCGGAAATCAAATCCAGCCCATGTGTGGAGAGCCTGGCTTGGATTGGCCAGCAGCTCTCCTGGCTCTGTGATTTAACGCATATTACACGTAATGCATTTTCCCATTTTCCATGCCGCAGCGGCGAAAGAACCGCAAAAGCCACTAACGAGAGGTTCGGGCCCAAGCATCCAGCTGTTGTGTTTGGCTCCGCATCGATCACATTGCGATCGGAGGGGCCCAATCAGAATTCCAGCTGACCATTTCAGTTAACAGCTTGTGCCGTGGCCCAAACAACGGTCTAAAGTTCCAGCTGCCTGTATTTTTTGCCAGACTTTTCATTTTAGCCTTAAGTTGAGCTTCCTGTGCGTGCGCCCGGCTAAGTGGCATTATTTTAATTCCTCGGCAAGTGCGTGTGAGCCGAGTTTAAGATCCAAGGCAATGCCGCTGCGGCTGCGGCTGCTGCTGCCTCTTCATGGGCCAAATTGATTTCGCATCTACTTTGTTGGCACTGCGATTAATCTCGGCGCTGCCGTTTTGGCGTGCGGCATTAACAGATTCCTGGCATCTATTTCCATGTTAGATTTTCCATTAATCAAGTGCCTTTCGTGTTGGTGGGCGTTGCATTAAACTGCAGCTACTGTTGGCCCAACATTAAACCCATTATTAAAGCTTAACTGTAACTGCTGGCGCAATTAATCATGGGATAAGCATGGGAGTGGGCCCGTACCAAGCGAAATGCTAATTAAAAACCAAAGACTAAGCCACCAAAACATTCTGATATCCCCCCCTCTTGCAGATGCAACTACAGCTACGGTCAATGACAAAGCGGCGTGTCAGCATGATGAAGACGACGACCGGCAACCTGGCGCTGCTGGGCCTGGTGCTTCTACTACTGGTGGACAGCTCGGTGGCGGCACGCAAGCTGCTGCCCAAGCGGCCGGTGAAACCGTTGAAGACATTTCCGCGCAACAACGCCACACCGATTCCAGCAACGGGAGCGGGAGCGGTGGCCGGATCGGGATCGGTTCTGAACGGAAGCGAGCTACCGAAACCGTTGACGCTGCAGTCCGGCGGCGAGACAGCGGAAGCGATTGTCGCCTCGCCAGCTGCTGCCATACCAGCGCCAGCTTTGGCTTCTGGACCCGTTCTGCCAGCTTCTCCACCTGCTGCCGCTGCAGAGACCAAAGCCGATGAGCTATCGGTGGCCACCCCTTCATCGGGCTCCTCGTCGGACGAGGAGTGCGAGCCGGATATGATCGGCTTCGAGCTTATAACAGGGTAAGTGTCAGCGCTGCCGATCATAAATCTTAATTGCAGGCAATTAGTTGTCCCTGGAGCAGGGACACTGCAGCGAGTGGCTCCAAGTCGCGCCTGCCTGTTAACACGTCGTAAAGACTTGGCCAAAGCCATACCAGCAACGGTCAATTTATTATGCGCCCCGAAACCCACCCACTCCCACCTGGCCAGCAATGAATTTATGTGCGTTACTTTCCGCTTAATCCGCCATTGCAGGTACGTGCTATCGGCGCCATCGAGGCAATTGGAAACGCTGCCCGGCACCCTCATGCTGACCGACTGCCTGGAGGCCTGCCAGGCCAATGAATCTTGCAGCGCGGTTAATTACGAGACGGGACTGTGCGTCATGTTCCGCAGCACCGCCGATCAGTTGCCAGGTTTGTCCAGTGGGAGAAAAAAAGAGTTGTCTTAGAGTCCCCAAAAGAACAGGTCTTAAGAAGCCTTTAAATCGGCAGGAATCTTATAAAGAATGATATAAAAAATACGTTTTAAAAATAATTGCATTAAAATATGCATTTCCTATCCCATTGACTTTGTAATCTTTATAATTGCAGTCTTAGATAACCGAGAACATTTACAGCACACATTGTGCCATTTTGAATATAGCCTAAGTCCCCCTCTAAGTATGATTAAAGATCGCTTAAGCACGTTAAACATTATTTGACTATCAGACCCATCCATATCCTAGTATTAGTCAGTTTTTCCTGGTGTAGCTAGTGGTTAAAGAGCACACACAGCTCTCGATCGCTGAATCACGATCTCTGGCCCGCAGCTTGTATGTTAAATGTTCCCCGCTAATCACAATAAATGCCCGCCCCCATCTGCTCCTCTGCTCCCCCTCTCTCCCACCGCAGGTTCACTTTCGCGTTCGCAGTATCCCGTCTTCACCGTTTACGCTCAGAAATCCTGCTTCGGAGTGCGGCCCTGCTCGAAGGCCTGGTGCATCGATCGCGTCCAGGGCTACCGGCTGCCGGAGCGGGCCAAGGCCAGCCAGAGCGTGGCAACGCGACGGGACTGCATCGAACTGTGCCTGGGCGAAACGGAGTTCACCTGCCGGTAAGTGCGCGATGATACCGTTACGACGAGCCACCCTCTTGAACCGCCTCCAACTCTGGGATGCCTCTTCGGGTTGCTTCACTCTTAACCCACTCCACACTTGATTTAAAAACACTCGAAGCTACACTCATAAATTACAGCAGGGGATCTGTTGTTTATATTTGGGTTAAAGGGATTTTTATTCGGGAATTAATTACTTTTTAAATTATTTTTTATTTCTAAAGGATTAAATGGGGGAAAATAGTTATTGGTTAAATTAAAAAATAGACAGAAAATCATTAGTGTTAACTTTGAAAGAGTTTTAAAAAGCTTAAAATCTCCCAATCTACAGAAACAAAATCTTAAGACATTGAATAATAAATTAATAATTGTAAGAAAATATATTTAATGAGATTTTAGAGCATCATAAAGATTTGAAAATACAAAATTGGCATAAGAGATATAATTTATTTGTCATTCAGTAGTAAAGTTCCTTATAATAATTTTTTATCACAAATATCATTTAAATAAAATTCTAAAAAATTAATTTTCTTGGCTAAATAGTTTTAATATAATTTAAAGAACATTTTCTACGATAAAACAAATTATATTTCCAAACAAACCCTGACCAATTCATAGCCAAAACTAATAATCCTCCATTTCTGTCTCCTCTAAAAATTTCTCTCTGTGCCCGCAATTCCTGGTGAAGATCTGCCAACTATTATGCGCACTCTGGCCTGTGCGAGCTCTCGGACATGGATCGCATTACGCTGTCGGATGAGGCGAACATTGCGGCCTACGATGGCGCCGACTACCTGGAGAACAACTGCGCCGAGGAGCCCAGCAAGCTGTGTGAGTTCAAGCGCGTCGCGGGTCGCATTCTGAAGACGGTGGACTCGGTGCACCAGAACGTGCAGAGCCTGGACGAGTGCCGCGACCTCTGCCTAACGGCTCCGTTCCGGTGCCACTCCTACGACTACAACGAGACCGGGGAGCTGGTCTGCCGCCTGTCCCACCACAGTCGCGCCACCCTGACGGATCTCTCGGAGCCGTACCTGAGCATCGAGGAGGCGGCCACCTACGAACAGTCCGCCTGCTACAACGTCTCGATCGATTGCCGTTCCGGCGAAATGGTGACCAAAATCCGCACCTCCAAGCTCTTCGACGGCAAGGTCTATGCCAAGGGAGCCCCCAAATCCTGCGCTGTCAATGTGAACAACTCGCTGGAGTTCGATCTGCGAATGCGATACAACGATCTGGAGTGCAATGTCCGCCAGAGTGCGTACGGCAGGTACATGAACGACATTGTGATCCAGCATCATGACATGATTGTCACCTCCTCGGACCTGGGGCTGGCCGTCTCCTGCCAGTATGATCTGACCAATAAGACGGTGGTAAACAATGTAGACCTGGGCGTTACTGGGGAGATCGAGTCGACGCTGAGCGAGGAGATCATCGTTGATTCGCCGAACGTCATAATGAAGATCACCGCACGTGATGGCAGCGACATGAAGCGCATCGCCGAGGTTGGCGATCCGCTGGCACTGCGCTTTGAGATCGTCGACGCGAACAGCCCGTACGAGATCTTCGTCAGGGAACTGGTGGCCATGGACGGGACGGACAGCGCCGAAATCACACTGATCGACGCCAACGGCTGTCCCACGGACCAGTACATAATGAGTGCCATGCAAAAGCTGGCCAGCAATCGCAAGGTGCTGCTCTCACAGTTCGACGCCTTCAAGTTCCCCTCCTCGGAGCTGGTGCAGTTCCGCGCTTTGGTCACGCCCTGCATACCGCGCTGCGAACCTGTTATCTGCGACAACGATGAGAACGGCGAGCTCAAGTCGCTGCCGTCCTACGGTCGTCGCAAGCGCTCGGTGCTCAACGGCACTGATGGCGGTAAGTGAACGGTAAAGTTCTCTGTACTCTGTTCTCTGACCAGGGATGGTGACGCACCAAGTGACCTCTTAGCTTAACCACGGCTGCAGTGCATCCTCCTCGGTGCACGGGGGGAAGAGCCCGAAATGACATTTACTTGAGGTTTACCACTGACTGAGTGTTGAAATTGTTGCGGAATCTCAAGAGATTTAAAAGGTGGTTAGAGAATTACATATCTTCCCAGCGAGATATAAAAAAACTACTAGAAAGGGTCATGAACTTGGTTTTTAAGAGCTGCTCTTGGGGGTCATTATTTTATGAATTCCCCTTTTATGACTTTTTTAAAGCTTAAAATTTTGATAACTAAAAATGTCTTAGTTAAGGCCAAGAATGAGCATTGAAAAGACTTTAAAGTATTTATATTAATCCGAGAAATAGCCTCAACATACTCAGTCAGTGGAATGTATGGAACTCTTATTGTAGTCTGTCTTGGGCACCACCATCCCTGGTCAGTGGCAGAGCTTCCAGAAAACATATTTCATTTCTTGTTTGCCTCTTTTCCGACTCGCTTTCCTCGCCTTCCCTGCAATTTTTTGCGCTGCACTGGACTGTGGTTCTGCTTGTTGCGCTGCTACCTTTTCACAGTTGAGCTGGCCATTAAGTCGGAACGCCAAAAACGTGATGTGAGTCATCAGGCGGCCGGCGATGAGAACATTCTGCTGGTGCAATCGATACAAATCACCGATAAGTTCGCCTTCAATGGCGCCGATGGAGGCGCAGGCGCAGGAGGACTCGAGGACGGCCTGGCCAAATTGCAACTGGAGCTGGGCACCAAGTCGGACACTTGCATAAACGGTTATGGTGAGTTGGAACTCGATTTGGGTTCAGTCTGGGATCAGTTCGGTCAGTCGGGTTGCCGGGTAACTTGGCTTATGTGTAGCACGGTGGCAAGTCGATGCCGCCGCTCCATCTATATCCATTCGGTATCGCCGAGCGTGGCGAATTGATTTGCGTTAATCGCGTGCCGTCGCGCCATCTAGCCTTGGGTCCGGAGGAGCACCTTGCTGAGGCTCAAGCTGAAGCTGAAGCTGGCCGCGACTTGCCGACTGAGTGCCCAGCTAATTAAATAAGACCGTAAATTTTTCTCAACTCTTTTTACAACTTTATTTTCTACTCACACCGCACACTCGCAGGCTTCATAATTGCCGGGGCCCTGTTCCTCCTGCTCCAGCTGACGGTCATCGCTGTCTGGGACAATATGCAGAAGCGCGCGTTACACAAGCGATAAATGTGGCGATGGAGGTTGGAATCGAAGCCGGGACGTCAACGTCAGTGAATGGCCTTTTAACAAGCAGCACGATGAAGTTGGACTCGGAGATGGAGATGGAGCTGCAGATGTAGATGGAGATGCAGTTCGAGATGAGGGGACAGAGAGGAAGTTGAAGTTGGAGCTGCACAGGTGAAGGAGAATAAGATGGTGGAGAGGAAGAACTAGCATGAAATTCTACTTAGCTCAAAACTTAGCACCGCTCATAATCTAGTTAGTAGATGTACGATCAAGAGAAGAAGAGATGGAGAGAATGGAGAATCGGAGACGGAGGCCCTTCCCCAGATTTTCCGCCATAGAGCTGGACTCCTCTGTGAGGGGAGAATTCAAGGATCGATGAACCGCGGGGAGGCGGGGCTCTCCGGGCGAGACTGTAGTTTAATATTTATACTATATCTATATGCTCATATAACGTTTAGGCGTCCCTCTATAAGACTTGCAGCTAAGACTACTCCGAATACGTCGACATACTATCAGCTTAAGACTCTGAAAAGAATAGAAAAGAAAAGAAAAATAAGAAAACTATAAAGAAGTGAAGAGAAAATAAAAGAAAAGCTCCTTAGTTTGTAGTGCGAACCATTCAAACCTCTTAAGCGAGCCCGGCCAACGGTGCTCGTTTAGGAGGTTTGACTGTCTACTAATACTTAAATACTTAACTTAACTTAACTTAACTTAATGCTTATATATGCTAGGCCTAATCGAACACACACAACACGCACACACACACACTCGAGACACAACCAGAACAAAAACAACAACAAAAATTGTAACAAGAGACAAAACTTCAGATGCTATAAAAGGTAAATAAACGTATTAGAAAGATACTCGCTGGCATTCGCATTTGCATTACTTTTCTTTTTACTGCGACTTGGTCGTCTCTTGGAGGAAAATAAAATTTGCCCGTCAATGTCAATGCCAATTGATTGACTGTATCTCTTGGCCGGGGCAGCCTAACAAGGCTAACAACCTCAACCTCAAGCCATGGCCGTGATTGTTGGTTTTGGCCTAATCAACGTTGATACAAATCAATCAAGAGCAGCGTCGTTTAGACCCTCCTCCTCTTCGCAGCTCCTCCCGGCGGCTCCTCCCACAATCGAATGCCGCACTCACCAGGTGGAAAATTGGACCAGAGTGAAACCGAACTGAAACCTTGGCTAAACGGCACTGAACTCGGCTAAATGGCCCTTGGCCCAGGCCCAGCGTGGGCCAAAGTGTAGCTGCAGTAAAAGTGACAAACTAATTGGGCGAGGAAAAGAGGGCTATGAATTGCAGGTAAACAACTTCATTAACATGATTTCACCCACATTCGAGGTAAGAGGTGGGCCAGGGAAATGCATTGTAGGTGAAAGATATCAACTATCACTATCAGCTTTAAATGAAGAGAGTTTGTTAAGCAAACAAATTTGATTGGAATACTTTTGTCTCTAGCTCTTAACGGAGGAATTTCAGTTTCAAGTGAAAACTTCATTAATTAACTATTTAAATATTAATTTTCATTATCCCAATAAGCGCTATTTGTTGGAAAATAATAGTCCAAAGCTATATCCTCTTATTGAACACCTTCTTTTCTGACAGCTTAAATGGTCAGAGAGAGTTGCAGTAAGTCATTCTTCATCGGCTGAGGAGTCACCATAATTTTTAGTCATAATTATTACTGATTTTCTATCAACCCATCCCCAAAATGGCAGTCGCCAAGAACAGCAGCAGCAGCTACAACAATACCAAGCTTTGGGGGGGCAGCGGGAACCGGCAAACAAAAAACAATTTGAAAGGAAATGTTTAACATTATCTCGAATCTGATGCTTTGAACTCGGCGCAAGTTGGCAAACATGAACATGAAAAGTTGCCAAGTCAAATGCTGTCACTGACATGGCCATCCAAATTTAGACAAAGCCTCCGCGATGGCCTCCAGAGGAGGCGACTGACTCCACTCCTGCCTTTTTTTTTTGTTTTTGTTTTTGTTTTTGTCTCTCTCCTGAGCTTCTAATACTGTAGCTCCCTGGCTGGCATAGCGAAAGTCTTTGGACACTTTCCGTGCTGGGACTTGGTCTCTCCGACTGCGGCACAGCATCCGTTTGGCTGAGACTGGGATCTTTCTTTTCTTTTCTATATTTTTGTCACTGCCACTGTCCGCGGCGGGACAGCGGGCGGCAGGCACGCATAACATAAATTCTGCAATGCGTATTTCAAAAATTGCCAGCATTCGATGACAAGGCGGTAAGATGGTGCGGCGGTGCTCCAGCGGATTCAGTTGCTCCACGGCTTCTGGGCTCCACATCTCCAAGGCTCCAGCGGCGTGTCGTTCGCTCTTATAAGGAGCCGAACAGAGGCCTTGGCCATTCAGTTGTCCGCTGGGCAAATGTTTATGTCAAACGCGCAGCAAATAAAGTGCTCGGCTTGACAATGTCCGCGGCAATGTCAACAGTCGACGGCGACTCAGGCTCGCAGGCCCTTGGGGACCAATCTGGGTGGGTTTACACACACACACACACACAGACATTTTAGTTTTTTACGTTCGCGGCTTCATAATTTTTATGAATTGCCGGCAGACGGAGTCGGAGACAATGGCAGCCTGACGGAAATGCAACTGCCAAGGCATTTGCAACTCATTTGAAACCAGAGCGGCGAGGCCGTAATTGTTAAGAATTAAAAAATAACGCCACTGCGCCTGGATCACGCACACGGAGGCAAATAGCCGAAACGTTCTCGTTGCCGCTCTGGCCGAGATCGGGACAAGATTAGGCCAAGCGCCAGGTGATCGATATGGCGAGAGGAGCAGAAGCACTGCCACTGGCCCGTCGCTGGTCGTTAGTCTTGGCATTGCGGTGCTCTGGCTTTTGCACTCAGAGGCAGCATGGAAAATCCATTACGTGTAATGTGCGTTAAGGCACGAAGTTCAGCTTACGGCTCAGCTGTGTGCGGAGTGCTCCCCGAGCTGCGATTGATTTCCGCACTAATCAAATTCGAATTTAGCATTCATTTTTCACTGGTGCTCAAGGAGAACGCGGCGTGCGAGAGCACAGGGAGAAATGGAGATGTGCTGTGTAAATAGGCGAAGCTATCGAAGATAATTGAGATCGATTACAGGGGTTTTTCTTTTCATAATTACGGCTTCTTTATTACATTTCCATGTCTAGCTCTTTGAGTATAGCTTTCTTTTCCAGTGTACTCCCCTAATCAACGATTATGCAATTGTGTGTGGTTCTGTAAATCGATTTGCATGCCGACTGCCAGGTCTGGTCATTGACTTGGCCGAGTCATTAGCGAAACCCCAAGAATGAGTCGCGTGCCTCTCGCAATACCGTTCCAATGCTCATACAGATGCACCCGAGAGATGCTGACCACACTGGGGCGTGAAGAGTCACAGATGGAAATTCTAATTACCCGATTTCTTGTTGACTCCACTGACTTACATGAGCAGCAACAAGCCAAAGCGAACAGAAACGGACTGCGACCGAGCAGTTGGACTGTGTTGTTCTCCAGCTGAAGGCGGAGGCCGGCGAAATTTGCAGTAAAAATGTTCGTTTGCCCCACTCAAATTACAATTTAATGTTGTGGGTCAGTCGCCTTAGTGGGGCAATAAACAAAGTGCCAGTCGAAGTCCGAGTCCGACAACGAGCCGCAGTCCCAGTCGCAGATTCCTCGCGTCGACTTGGCTACATAAATTGACTGTGTGCACAGCACACAAATGTCTGGATGATTGTGTGCCGCAGGGAGTGGGGCGGTCGCTAGATTTCCTATATATATTTTCCTTATTTTTTTCTATAGCATTTTCAATTGCTGCCGCGGTGCGCTTTGGCTGCGCATTTGGACCCAAATTCAAATTCAAATTCAGATTCGGATTCGGATTCGGACTCGAATTCAGGTTCGATGGCGATTTATTTAGCCAAATAAACAAATGGCATGTGCAGAGTGTTAATTTATCAAGTCGCCGGCGCAGGCCATTGAGAATAAGTGCGAGAAAATCACTTTGCAACGGCGAATGCCGATCCCGAGATGCTTAGATGCTCAATGCTCAGATGTTCAGTTGCTGTCGGTTGGTTTATTTATGGCCCGGCTGCTCATTTTGTCAGCCCAAAGTGCCTGCCATATATCAGGGGAGCATATCTCATTACTTTGTGATATTGCCAATGCATTTTGTCTGACCCAATAGACACCTACAAGTAATGAAAAGGACGCGGATACCCCAAGCCAACTCTTGCTGCAGAAGTGGAGAAAAGATTTGGCAAAGCCAACTGGATTTCTCTCGGCCACAGAAAACAGCATAGACAACCGAAAACATTGCGAGATATGTGCAGGCAAACGAAAGACTTAGGCGACAAACTTGCTCAGCGTATGGCTGCAAACACGTGTTGACGGCGAGAAAAATTGCCAAAAGATGGTTTTCCACTCGGTATCAGTGTGCATTTTCAAAAGGAATTCAGTTAAATTTTATTTAGAATTCGAAATGAAAAGACTTAGGCAACGAACTCCCTTTCCTTCGAGCAAGTTTGTTGCCTAAGTCTTTTGATCTCATGATAATAAATTCGAACCAAAATTAAAATAAAGTAAAAATGAAGAAAATGTATTAATCAAACGGTAATACTGAAGTTTTAATTAAAGTTGTTTATATTAATATTTACGAAATAAAAATAAAAACAAGAATATAATTCCTAATAAAGCCACACTTTCCACCACATTCTATCCAATTTGTATAAAACGTACAACAACAAATTACTCAATTCGAAACCATTAACAAAGGAAAACCCTTACATTGTAATAACAAGCAATAAATTCATCATGTATGATCTTTGGGAGGTCGCCTCCGCCTGCAATGCAAGCCACACATTAAATGAATTTCCCCCTATAATTTATCGTCGATCTTTAGGCCTCATTAAAATGCTGCTCCAGTCGCGGCTCCGCCTGTTTATAACCGGGCTGTAAATGAACTCGGCCACATAGATCATTCATAAGCAAAAGATCTCGTGGTGCAAGGCCGGCATATTGATGAGCTGTGTTGGCTGGCATCGGGGGGGGAAGAGAATTCTTCCGCTGATGCTGTAATACCGACGATAAAGATGCTTAGGTTCAGAGAACCCTTTAGCGGGTCTAGGCACGTAGCCAAGAAATTTGTCAGCTGGTTAAAGCCGATGAAAGGAAAGTTTAAAATTTACAAGCAATGCAAATACCGACGTTTTGTTGAAATGCCAAGAAGAAAACGTTGAAAGATTGTCAAGGGGTTCGGTGGGATTGAATGGGATTGGTTTGATTTCGTTTGCTTGGGGATCGCTGGAAATATCAATGGCGGCCGCAGGGCGCGAAAAATGGAAATAAATGGCCTTTGTTCGCCAAGGTGAATGCCACGCAGGCACATCAATTGTTCAATCTTTATTGGCCGCTTTTCAATTCGAAGGCAGTTTTATGAGCCCGCGACGACATCCAAGCGAAAGTTTTTCCTGTCTTCTAGCTCCGCTCGGTTGGGTGGCATAAATTACAAAATCAGTTAGACAAATTGTTGTGAAAATGGCCGGGAGAGGGTAGACGGGAGACGGGAGACGGCTTAAACTGAAGACCAGATGACAAAGTCGTCAGCAACTCTCGTTGATAATCTGCACAACTGGGCCCAGTTTAGCTCGGCTGCCGGCTAATTGTCTGCAATTGTTTCATAACCGTTGGCTGACCCAAGCCAAGTGACCCAAATCCGTTGTCCATCCAGCCGCATCCAAATGGCCAAGCCACTGGCTCCAGACCGACTCCAGAGGAGATCTGCGAATGTTCTTCGCAATGAGAATTAAGTTTTCTTTTCCATTTTTTTTTTCTATTTGTTTGTCTTTCTGGTTTTTTTATTTGTAGTAACTCTGCGTGTGCGGCCGCAGCCGAAACCCAGCAGAGGTTCGAGAGTATCAGCGTAATTGTGTAAGAATTTTCTGCGCATTTGGGAAATGTGTCTGCCAGATGATGAAAAACAGAAAACAAACAAAACGAATCTTGGGGCTGCGGCGGAAAAAACCTTTTCCGGGCAGTGAGAATTTTCAGAGTTTTGTCGCACGAAATGCCAACGGTCAACGGTTCCCTACGCCGGCCGTTGTCGAACTGGAAGATGACACTGCGCATTGTCCGTCCGCACGCGGAGACATTCACCCATCCCAAGCCATTGCATCCCATCCCGTCGCATCTTGGCCCATTCGATTCCATCGCAAAACCATTTCATCCCATCTCATCCGATCCCAGAAAAGCTCATCCCATCATGCCATCACACAATCTGTTTCGGCGGCTTTCTCTGCTGGAGAATCTGGCCAGGCGGTGGCGGCGGCCGGCATCCTCATCTCGGAGATCCTCTTCATCTGCTAGTTGGGGCACGTACGCTGCATGTCAGTCTAATTTGCTGACATGATTATGATTTTGCAGCCGAACCAACAGAGATCAAGTTTGCACTGCAAAAAACCATAACAATAATCCTGATTGTTTTCAAATCAAGTGTCGTTTATATATCGTAAATAATAGAAGAAATAATCATTAACTATATAGGGAATATAGTTTGCAAATATTGATAGCAAACTAGAAGTTAAAATATGACTACAAAAGTCAAGGGAATATAGTAAAATTAATCATTTCTTGAGTTTAAAAATAACAAATATATAAATTAGAATAGAATTTATATTGTGTGCACAATTTCAATTATATATTTGGAGAAAATATAATATTCATACAAGAAAGCAATTAATTAAGTTCCTTTATGTGTAAGAGATGTCAAATTTATGATATTAAATTCTTATTTCCCGTTTTATTGCAGTTGTACAGGAATAATATTTTTGAATTATTTAATTTTGTTTTCCTCCGTGTGGGCTTAAGCCTGAAAAGGCTGTGGAGGATGAGGCCAATGCCGGCAAGTGAATGGCATTGCCTCATACGACTGCCGCAGAGATGGGCTCGACCAATTTGGCCGGCTGAACAGCCTTTGGTTTACCAGGAATCGCACCGCTCCTCCCGACCGGCTTCGCTTGGGAGCGCTCCACTCTGCTCCAATCTGGTGGCCTCCTGCTGCTTTGTTTGTTTGATTCCGCGCGGATTGATGTCGGCCCATGTCGACCAACCCGGGCTGCTGGCTGGAAAGCATTTGAGCCATTTTCAGGCGGAAGTCGCTGACACATGTGCCGCAGCCAGTGCCACTGCCATGGCCATGGCCGCCGCTGACTTGGGCGCGACATAGTTGCATTTATTAATGCAAATATTCCGTTTAGCCGCGCATTCCGCGGATATGAAAATGAATAACCGTTCTTGGCCCGACTCTGAATTTTTCATCTGCATTCCGAGCCGAGAAGAGAGCCAAAGAGCTGCCCCAGAAGAGAAGGAAAAGCGCGCCACTCTCTTACAGCCAGCTCTTAGGCTGCACTCTTTGCTGTCGGAAAAGAACTTTCCACAAAAGAAGCTTTTCCGACACCTGAAGCTCTGCTGCAATTCTTGTTCTCGTCGGAAGCAATAAAATGCAATTATAACCGTCGAGGCAAATGATCTTCTGTTGCAGCCGTTGAATAAACCAAATTAAAGCCCCGAGGCAGTATCAACTACAGGTGCATGGATCAGTCAGGAAAGATTCGCCCCAAAGCAGGCGCTGAGATCTTCCAGCGGGGAGAGCTGGCAAGAACCTTGCTGCTTTCTAATGACCAGAGTTGTAAGTGGCATAGGAAGTACACGATGCGACGAGCATTACCTCAACGCACGCCTAATTAAGTGCGAGATAACAATCGAGGCATCAGGTAAAACGGGGAGCGGGTCCCCGAATGAGGTCACCGATTGTGGGGGCAGCTTAGTCAAGGCAGCCGGGTTTGATGCGAGCGTTTATGCAACCTGAAATTGAGTAACGGTTGCGCCACGAAGAAAGCGGAGGCTGTCTCCGACTCGTCCGTCACATAATGCAATTAAATATTGAGGCGCAATCATCGAAAGCACAGCGAACTGCACTCGTCGCACTCTCCCCGCTTTTCCCCATTTTCATGCATTTTCATCCAGTTCCGATCGCACCACAATGATGATTTCGGATGCGGCTTGGCTGGGATTCTCCGATTGTCGCTTTGTTGCAATGATTGAGGCCTCTCCGCGTTCGATTAACGCCTCTGAGGGAATTACACAATTTCCCAACAATGAGCGCGACCAGCGATCTGATAAGGAAATTATATAAATTGTGTCTCTCGGAAAAGCTTTTGGAGCAGGAATCGAAGAAGGAAGTCTGCAATCGGCGACCGCCATCCGGATTCGGGCCTTGACACGGGAATTGGCGTGTGAATGAAGAGACTCGCTCCTACCTGGAGTTCTGCTGATGGTCACAGATTGATTCGCTCCCAGAAGCACCCGATCCTCCTCCGCTGGCCTCCGCTTGTGATTGAGTAATTGGAACTGTCGGAGCTTCGCTCTAATTGCTATCACCTGCCGCGATCGCTGCCAAAATTATGAGCAATTCTTGGGAATCGGTTCATATTAATCGCTGGCCAAATATTTCCCGAATGTCGTTTACGTTTACAGGTCGAGAGTGGAGTTTGTTGCTCCCGCCTATCAAGGCCAGTTTTAGCCGGGCGGATGGCCCAGAGATATATCAATACTCGACCGTTAGGAGGAAGTGGCAACCGATTTTAGTGGGCCATCGCCGGCTTTGCCGTGTTCTACGGCTGCTTTCTGTGTCACTTGATATTCAAATATTTGTTTGCATTCTAAGTCCGCGAAACTGTGCCACGCTCTGAGGCAAGAAAGAGTGCCGAAAGTGACGGAGACACCTCGGGGTCTGGCTTCGAGGTTCGTTTGCAGAGCAAACAAATGGCAAACACTCTGCTCTGTGTCGCCTGCTCGATTGAGTGACATGCAGATTTCCTTTCGATTTTCGCACATTCTCTGATTGCCGCGTGGGCCGTTCCACTCCCAGTCGCACCCCCAGCCACTGCCACCTCCCATTTCGCCAGAAAGTCGAGGTCGAGCAGGAGCAGCAGCTGCCTCCCATGGCCAGATCGGATCACTCTCTGTTTATGTTTCCGGCAATCAATCGAAATCAAGGGAAATTCGCTCTGCAGGTCGTTTGTTTGTCTCGTCTCTCTGGCTGTTGCAATCACCTTGGATTCCGCCCCAATCGCTTCTACCTGCTGCTGCTGCTGCATTTCGAGATTTCTCATTAGAAGTGGAGCAGCTCTCCCCGACCACCAGGCGAAGGTGCTTACTTTCACTGGGAATGCATCGGGAGAATTTTGGCGAAATGGAAATAAAAATTGAA
>VNJN01000005.1:0-69689 GCA_008042485.1 Drosophila mayri | reverse complement strand
GCGCAAATTAAAAGGTAGTTTGAATGAATTTTGAACTCTTAACATGAGTCCGTTGGCGGGTTGATTGACTGGTTCACGACCGGTTCCAGCTCCGGAACTCGCGCCCTCCTTAACATAATTTTCAATGCCAAACTGTAATTCGATTTTCTTAAAATCTGTCCTTAGGATTTTATTAAAAACTTCACCAAATGATCTCTATTCGATCCCCACTATGCCCATAATCCGTGCATATTCGCACGATCTCTTAGAGTACAGCTCTTGGAACTTTATTATTTGCTCCCCGTTTTCGTATGGAGCGCATCCAGAGGTTTGAGCACTGTTGAGCAATTTTCTCAAAAACTGTAGTGGGGATTTTAATGAAACTTGCTGGGATAATACTTGAATAAGTGCTCCAAAACCTGGCTTACCGTGCATTTGCGCACGACCTCATTAGGGGGAGCAATCCACAAAAAGGTGGAGCCTTGATTTTTCAAATGGTCATTCAAGGTACTTGCGGTTCTTAACTCTTCCCAAACTCAAGAAAAACTATTAGTAAATTTAATTCTCAACATGCTGGAAGTTTATTTTTTTAAAATTAGCGCCTTATTTACAAAATAAATAAAATATACAAAAGTTCTCCGTGTTCCATGTTCCCACCGTTCCGTTTCGACGCTAACTCACCGACGCTATTTTGACGCACATTATTTATGTTTCCTGTTTATAAATTGCTTCGATATCATAGAGGGAATTATGGGATGGAATAATAACTTAAAATTAGGGAAAGAATGGGATAAAATAAAAGGATATGCAGGATCCAAGACAGCAGGATTTAATTCCAAAAGCAAAGTTTTTTATATCAGTTTTGTTAAGCTCTTAAAAACTAGCATAGCAAAGGTTTTCGAATTAAATTTAAGGCTTTTTGGCTAAGTTATAGTTTTTGTACATTTATTTATTTTTTATATAAAAAAACGGTAGCTTGGTCTTCTTTGGGGGCTTGTAGGCAGCGAATGGGGCATTTGCTACCCTATAAATCTTCTTCCATTTCCTATTATTTAATTTAAGATAAAAAATATTAAAAATATAAGACAAATCTAGGTTTACAAAAACCATAACTTAGCCAAGAAAATTCAATTCGGAAACCTTTGCTATATAAAAAATCTGCAGACTTTATTTACCATTTTAAATAAATTAAAATTTTGGAGTTTTTTGAAAATTTTAAAAATAAAAATAAATTAAATATAATAAATGTATCCGTGTTTCATTTTCCCACCGTTCCTTATCGACGCTAACTCACCGGCGCTAATTTGACGCACATTGTTTTTGTTATGGGCACAAGGAATGGACGAGTTCGACGACGATTCCTTTAACGATGTCTTGGGCTCCATGGAAATGCCCACTGCTGCGAAGCAACCCAAAGTCCAGGAACCACCGGCGGCCAGCACTAGCAGCAGCCATCCCAGCTCAACCGCAGCTCCTGCCGCCAAGCCGGCTTCCAATCCTCACAGCGTTCTCGTACACAGCAAGCAACGAGGAAATCCCATCCTGAAATCCATTCTCAATGTCCCACTAGAGTTCCGTGATGACATTATACCGGACTACGTGGTAGGACGCACCTCCTGCGTCCTGTATTTGTCCCTGAAGTATCACAATCTCAATCCGGATTACATATGCCAACGGCTAAAGGCTCTGGGAAAGATGTACGAGCTGCGAGTGCTGCTGGTCCAGGTGGACACCCCGGAGCCGCACAATGCCCTCAAGAGCTTGACCAGGATATCACTGCTTGCAGATCTGACCATGATGCTGGCCTGGAATGCCGAGGAGGCAGGCAAAATCATAGAGACCTACAAACAGTTTGAGAAACGGCCGCCAGACCTGATCATGGAGCGTGTAGAATCTAATCCGCATCAGAAGGTAATAATGATGAAATACCAACTGCAATTATGTGTCTTAAATTCCCGTTTTAGTTAGTGGCTGCTCTGACCAACATAAAGCCAGTGAACAAAACGGATGCCGTGACCCTGCTGCAAACCTTTGGGAATCTGGGAAACATTATCACCGCCAGCGAGGAGAGGCTCTCCCAGGTGATGGGCCTGGGTCCGCGGAAGGCTAAGAAGCTGTACAAAACCCTGCAGGAACCGTTCCTCAGCAAGTAATGAGACTCCATCTAGTCCGTCATTTAAATACTTTAATTTCTTAGTAGGAAGAAACTGTACAAAAAATCAAGTTGCATTATTGTTTAACATCTTAAATATATACCACCACACATATATGTATGTATTGATCGGCTGGCTAATCGGTCACCTTCCAAATCTTGATGGTGCCGTCGTCGCTGCAGGAAATAAGTTGCCCGGCCACTGCTGGATTCCACTTCACTGCATTCACGTCCTGCTCGTGGGCGCTCTCTTCTGCTGTTAGCTGCTCGAAAGTTGGCTCATCTGGCTTGGAGTCGGTGCACTCCTTGAATATCCGGATGCCATCGTCGCCGCATGCACTGGCTATCAAACCCGTCAGCTTACACCATGATACATCGTAAACGGCACGCGAATGCTGACCCGAGAGGGTGCAAACGCACTTCCACACCGTCTGCTTGTCGGGCGTGGCCACGCCGGCCTCATTGCCTGGATGATAGGCCCGCCAGATCTTCAGCGTGGTGTCATCGCTGCAGGAAACTAGACGTTCGCCATCGGCATCGAAGTCAATGCCCCAAACGGTGCTTGTGTGGGACGATAGAGTCGCAGTGCAGTCCCAATCGCTGTCCAGTGCATCCTCGGCAAACATCTTGATGGTGTTGTCGTACGATGCGGAGGCCAGGATCTCCTTGGTCGGATGCCACACCACTCGCTTCACGTCCTGTGTGTGCGGATTTAAGACGGCGGCGCACTCGAACTCATCGTCGCCGGCCACCTCCCAGATCCACACGGACTTGTCGCGCGAACAGGTGGCCAGCAGTCCGCCTGAACGTGACCAACTAACGCTCTTCACCTCGTTTTCGTGTCCCTCCAGGGTGGCGTTGCACTCGAACTCTCCCGAGGATTTGGACCAAATTGCCGTGGTGGCATCAAAGCTGGCCGATGCCAAGAACTGGCCGCACGGGGACCACTGTATCTCGCGAATGGTCCGCTTGTGTCCGTCGGATAGAATTGTCTTGGTGCTCCAAGTGTTTCCGGTTAGGGTCCAAATGCGGATAGCCTTGTCTTCGCCACACGAGGCGAACACGTTGCCCTTGGGATGCCAGGCTACTCCCCAGATGCGTCCCTTGTGGCCCTGTAGCGTGTGCTCCAGAATTAAACGTCCCATGGCTGTCTAAGTGGATAAATCACTGTCTGTCCGGATTTTGATAACAAAGGTGCTTGCGGCAAGAAGAAGAGTGCGACATGGCAACAGCTGTTGGTAGTGTTGGGCAACGTTACTTACTGTTATATTTTTGTAATGTTTATTTGAATAAATGAATTAATTAATTAATAATAGATAAATGCATGGTGACTACAAAATCTATATCATTTTAAATATATTTTCGTTTCCATTTAGCTTATAGTATAAAAACTAACAACTCTGATGGCCGACAGTGTTGACCAATGTTCCAAAATGCTGGTTTTCTTATCAGCACTTGTGGAGAAAGTTGTGTATTGTGAATTTTGTGTTTTGCTGATGCTGATAAGAAAATGAACGGATTGATCGTATTCAACAGCGCCAGCGACGTTGTTTACCAGAACCTCAATACTCCACTAACGCAGAAGATAAGGAATGTGGCCGTCGCGCAGGGCTTGCTCCCGGCGGGGGAGCAGGAACCCGGGAGCTCCTTGGACAGCAACATCTTGCTGCAAATATTCAGCCCCATTTTTGGATCCCAGCGGATAATGCAGTGCCAGTTCGACAACGCCTACTCCAGCCTCCAGTGCGAACAGGGATTCAACTTGGTGTTCGGGGAACTCCTTGGCTTTACCTTCCTGAAGATTGGGCACATTCCCGTCGAGCAGCTGGGCCGGCAGATGGGTGTGGCCATTACCCTTACACGGTATTGCTACGGTGCCAACTTGTTTGCCGCCCAGGCTGGGGCCATGCAACAGGAGCTACTAACACAGTGCCTCGACTGCTATGAGAGCCTGTTGAGCGAGGAGGACCAGGCCTATCTCCTGGAGGCCATGCCGAAGCTGCTCGTTAATACGGAGTTGAAGAGGACAATTCACCTGACTCTGGATGCCACTCTGGAGCACCTACGTCAGCTGGGCTTGCCCAGGGCCCACGCCCTGTTGTTCGTTTCGCACAAGCTGCTGGCCGTCAATAGCACCGGACAAGCTCTGCCGCTCTCCGCCGCCGATCTACTCTTCCTCAGCCTCATGTCGCAGGCCATGCAATCGCCAAAGTCTCCGGCACAACGGGCGGTGGCCGTATTCCTTCAGGGTGTCTCCCACGATGTGAATTCCGGCTGTGTTCCGAGCATCGTACACATTTCCCGCTTGCACGGCAACCAGGTGCTCCTTCAGATCATCGAGTACGCCAACATGCCGTTGACCAGCTGCATTTATGACTCCTTCTTCGTACTCCAAAAGATCATATCTGTGCAGCACCAGGGAGATTCTGATGCCCTCAAGCCTGCCTACGAGAATCTCGAGTCGTTTGTGGGCCAAACCCTGACTGCTTTGAAGAGATACGCCAAGCAGCGGCCGGAAGACATGGAGAACTGCTATAAAAAGTTCGCCACCAAGTGGGAAAACCTGCGAAAGATGTACGCGGAGTACTTTAAAAACTTTGAGCGAGAAATGCTCGTCAGGATCGAGTCGAATTTACCATCGTTTGGAGAGGAACTAAAGCAGCTCTTCACGCTGGCCTGCTGCGACAGTTCGAGTGTCCACGAGTTGGATCAGCTCGCCGATACGGCGGCCAATGTCGAGGCTAAACTCTTGGAATTCGCTGAGTTTCTGGCAGTCAAGGCGACTCGCAACTTATCCATCGATGCATATCTGGAGGACTTCCCCGGCCTGGTGCACTTTATGTATGTAAACCGGAGCAGCGGACACATGCTGGCACCGGATCTGCGGCCCAACCAACTGGTGCCCAAGACGAAGCTCTGGAGCATGGTGGAAATAGCGCGTAGCTATTTGAAGAAGGGGCAGACAACGGTGATGTGGAAAGACAAGGCCTTCCATTACTCGTACTTTCTTTGGTTTGAGGATCAGTCGGGCAGCACCCTCAGCACGTCGCTGGATTTGCAACAGCACTTTCTGGCCACGGGAGCGGCCAGTGGCAATGGAACGAAATCGCCAACTGAACCGGGTGCCCTTACTATGGACTACTACCATGATCTGGCCGAGCTGTGCTTCCCAAAAATCTCAACAGGAAAAGTTCGCGTCTATGAGTTATACTGCATCCACCTGGGACTGGTGACGGCCACCTGCGCTGTGGAGCACGCCCGTCGCCTGGTGGCCACCATCAGCGACGTGGTGGGCGAGGAGACATTTTAATCATTCTTAATTTTATTCACTTGCCATCTTAGCATTCCATGCCACATTCCCAGCGCTAGTGCAAGATTCTAGTCAATTCACGAGGCTCCCCGAGGAGGTAATCCTCACGAAATTTGTTATTATAAGGACAACTATCCACTGTTATAGGCTAAACAATCATCATGATATTTGTAAACTCCTCTCCCGTCACCTTCCAACGGCAATAAAAACGTAACAATTAATATGTTTATTGAGTCTCTGGTGTCTGTGCCTTTTTCAGCTCCTCCAGCTTCTCCAGGAAGAAGGACTTGCGCGCCGTCAGTGGCATGGATTTCTGGCGCACCATGTAGTTCTCATTGCCCAAGGCGGTGTAGGTGTCGTCGCCAATCAGTTCCCGCAGCGCAATGTTCTTCTTTAAATGCTTATCGTAAAAACTGGCTCCGGCGGCCACAAACTGCGGGCCCATGGTGGCCAGTTTCTTGTCAATCTCCGCGTCTGTGGCCACTTGATTGTAGTCCTTCATAAAGCACCATAAGCCGGAGCCGAACAAACCCAGAATGCTGTACAAAACGAAGCGAATCTGGAAATTAACAACCGTTTGTTAGGGATCCTTGCTAGAGCAATTTTTCAACTCACGCTTCCATGGCGGGCAAACAAATTCAGCCGCAGGTTTAGGTAGTGACCCATGGTGTAGACCATCAGGAAGCTCGCGCTTGGAAAGATCGAGTTGAGCAGCACTCGATGGGTTTGCAGCTGCAGGACAGCCTTGCTCAAGCCGAACACCTGCTCGTCGTCGTTTAAGACTATGGCCTCCTCCAGGAGTTTGCCGCTGGGCGAGCTCCAGTTGATCTGCTGATCTCTGAAGCGGATATCTGCCCGCTTTATCTCATCCTTGCTGGCATAGCCGTAGTTGACCGGAATGCCCAGGGCGCCGCCGAAGCGAAGCTTAGTAGTGCCCGCCTGGAAGATATCAAACCCAAAGACAGTAAAGGGCTTGACGAACTTGCGCTCAAAGTCGGACAGGCCCAACTGGTCCAGGGTCTTCTCCAGACGCTGCTTCACCGCATCCGGCACAGGACGCTCCACGCCGTGCCTGCAAAGAAGAACGGTGTAAGTAAGGCGATGCAGAACACATCCAACTGCTCCACTTACTGATAGCATTGCACGAACTCCCGGTAATACTTCAGGCCAAGGGTGTGCGGCAGGAAGTTGCCCACGAACAATCCAACAGTGGTGGCTCCCGCCGCGTAGAAGACCAGCCTACGGCCGCCTTCAGTCTTAAAAAAGGAAAATAATCCCCCGCCGGCTCTCGGTTTCACCTGCATGCCGTTGTTTTGTAATCGCGCCCAGTGGGACCAGAGCAGTGCCGCAAAACCATCGTCGACCTATCGATAATCTGTTATTTTCTTATCAATTTTATATGTAAATTTTTTTGAAATTTAAAATTTTAAATAATTAAATGTTTTGGGAATCCTATGCTCTCAGGAAGTCCTAAAATATTCACAATATAATCATCAGAGCTCCAAAACTTATTGCCAGATTTAGTAAAAAACAGAAACAGACATTAAAATCTCTTTTACTTTTATTTACTTTTTTCAGGCAGCGTTTCTCGTTTTAAGAACTATACAACTTTACTTAAGCTTATGATAGATATTAAACTAACTGCTAGTCGCGCTCTGTAACTTTATATCGACTACAACTACTTGGTTCTTGGCCTCCTTGTGCCGCCACCAACGACCCAGGCGGTGCTCCTGGCCCACGGCCACAAAGAGCTGTGTGCCATCGGCATTGAAAGCCAGGCCATTGATGAAGCCGGCAATGGGTATACTTTGAATCTGCTGCAGTTTGCGGGCATTGGGATTCGTCTGCCACAGCCGGACGCAGCCATCACAGGAGCCTGCAAAGAAAACGAAGTTAGAGGGGAACATTCGTTAGGGATTCATGATTCCACCAACCTGTAGCCACTAAATCCGTGTTGACCACCACGGCCAAGGCTGTTATCCAGTTGGCCATACCATTATCTCCTGTCCCATGCGCCACTTGGGTGCTGCAAATGGGTTTTTTCTTCAAGGCGCTCCACAAACTGATGGCTCTGTGGAAAACAACTGAAATTAGTTCGGATTTCCTTAAATTTTTTCTATTTGCTGTTACCCATCCATTCCTCCCGAGACAAAGTGCTCATCGTTGATCAGTTTCACACACTCAATGCTATCCCTGTGCCCATTGTAGATCAGTTGCGACTCCTCTGTAATCTTCCAGATGCGCAAGGAACAATCTGAACCGCCAGCGGTGATGGCTCTCTCCCGGCTCAATGCATCTATGCTGGTGACGCCTGTTTGGTGGCCAAATCTGTGAAAGATAGAATGTTAAATTATACTTATAATCAAGAATTTCTATGAACTTATAGCTTACAAGCTCTCCACGTAGGCCATTTCATCCAGCGACCAGATTTTCACCGATCGATCCTTCGCCGCTGAGTACAAGTCATGGGTTCCCTTGCGGAAAACGAGTCCCGCCACACTGTCCCTGTGGCCCTTGAGCGTCTTTACATGCTTCATCGTTTGCGGACACCAAATTTGGATATGGGGACCGCCTTCGGCCAGGGCCAGGTACTTCATATCGGTGGACAGGCAGATGGAGACGATATGGGAGCGCCGCTTTTTGATCGTTACGGGTTCTTCGCGATGGGATAACACATCAGATTTCTCCAGCACTTTCCCCGTTTCCGTGCACCATTTCAGAAGGAACTGCGACTTGGCGCCCGTGAAGAGGAACTTGCCGTCGGGACTGAGGGCCAGAGCACAGATGGGCGTATGGTGGACTTTGTGCTTGAGTACGCGGCTCGTCTCGCAGCTCTTAAGATTGCCGGCAATATTTCTACGCAGCTTTCCCACGCTGTCCAAGTACTCAGTTTGCAGACGCTGCTCCACGCTTTGAGCCAGTTCCCGATCCTCGGCACGCTCTGCCTCCTGCTTCTCGATCTCGTTGAGGTACTGCTTGGCCAGTCGCAGACGCTTGTCTTGGGGAGTCTCCTCCTCGCCCTCGTCGGAGGAAAATGCCAGCGTGTTTGCTTCACCCTGGTCGCTATCGAACTCCTCATCCTCGCTGGCGATCTCCTCCTCCTCCTCCTTGGGCCTTCGCTGTTTCTTTGGTACGGGTCCAGCGGTGGCTGTTTGTCCCGATTTTCCTGGTTTCCCTCCTTTTCTAAGGGGTTTTCCTTTTGTTTTTGTTGCTGCTGCAGCCGCTGAGGGATTCTTTAAAAAGCATTACAGGTGAGAGCCGACGCTTGATATTCCGTGTTTATGCTTACCTTGCGCTTCTTGGTGCCTTTGGCACCTGGCTTGAGGAAGAAGGAAGATGACATTGTAGAAACTAACTAGTAACCGCTTTAATTCAATATTTAAAACAAAAAACTTAATTTAAATGCTGGAACGAGCCCACGTGCATAATATAAAGCGTGAAGCGTTTTTTAGTGTATTTCGTACAAACAGCTGTTTGGCAGAGCTGCCTGCCATGAAACGCATTTATAATGGAGGCAACCCTAAACTGCGCGGTAAGTTAGTTTAAAATAATTTGTTTATTTTGTTTCAAGTTAATTAAAAAGCTATTGGTTTAATTAAATGTCGACGTAAATTAAAATTAAGAAAATATCCAGTGTTCTTTTTTAATGTTTCAATGTTTATGGGCTACATAATCGCTATTTTTTTTTTAAATCTTTTTAGGTTCTTTGTATAATGAGTTACCTTCTGGACCTGTAGAAATGAAATAAAAATATGCAACTTAAAATTGTTATTAAAAATCCTCCTTAATTGCCTTCCCACAGTTAAAACAATCATTGTTTAGCTTGATTATATGAATTTATTATATTTTTAGTAAGTATTTCGGTTATAAGTCAACTAATAAGCTAAAAATTATAAATGATTGCATAAACATATTGATTATTTCATTTATTCTCGTTTTTATTTTTCTTTTAGTTTAAATCAGCATTAATAGTTTTGCATAATTACAATATAATGTAGTTGGTTTTGAATTGATGTTCAAGTGTAAGAAAATAAAATCTGATTCGTTTATGTTGTTTATAAAATTATCACAAATTATGTATACTCTGTTTTATTCTGTAACTTTTTTTTATTAGAATTTGTAAATAAATTAGTTTTAGAGCGGTGTAAGCTCCGAATGTGGAACTCTCTTGGGTACCTACAGAGCAAGAGGAGACTGCTGGTGCTGCTGCTGCTCTCGCCTAGCTAGCTAATAATTAAAACTAAGTAACGTGTAAAAAGAATCGCATTAAAAAATCGAATATAAATAGGAATATCGCTTTTGGAGAGACGATCCGATCGCTTTACATGATCGAGCACAGGCCGGACGTTTCGACTCCGCTCTGCACCTTCTTCGTCCTCTTGAGCGTCACGTTCTGCAGCGCCGGTTTTAGCTCGACGACGGGCTCTGGTTCCGGCTCCACGACAACTGGCGGCGGAGGAGTTGCCGATTTCTGACCAGCTGCCTCCGTTAAAGCTTGCGTTGCGGTGGCGACGGAACTATTACTTCGGCTGCTGCTTCCGTTGTTGGTGGTGCTGCTGCCGCCGGCGCCGTAACTGCTGCCAATCACTGAAATCGAGCTGACCATGGCCGGGGTGCTGGTGGCTATCTTGGGCACGAACGTATTGCCGCCGCAGAGCACTGGAATGGTGGAAATGGTTTGAATGGCGTTCACCTGCTGTGCGGAATCTCCGGCTCCAGTTGGTCCGCCAGCTCCTGATGATCCTCCAATGACACTGATGGCCGACCCTTGCGAGTCCGCCGTCGTCGTCGATGATGATGATGATGTTGCGGCGGTGGAGGCACTATTATGACTATTACTACTTGTATTCTTAGTTATATTTATCTTTATTTTATTAACTATGCTAGCCAAAGGTAACGCCGGACCCGCTGAGCTCAGATTATGCGTGGACTCCTGCGGCTCTCCGTTCAGTTCCGTTTCCATGGCCGCCGACGTATCCGCCGGCTCCAGGTCCAGGTCCGCCTCGTTGGCGGGCAGCGAGAGCGACGTAACGGAAGCGGGTCGTTCAATGGTCGCCGGCGAGGCGGACGATCCAATGGTATGTGTTTGGGTTTCTGGCGGGACGATGATGAGGCCAGACGATTGAGCAACTTGGTCATTTACTGGGGAAGGGCTTTGAGTCAACAAACACTTACCGCTGCTGTGGATGGAGATCTCGTCCTCGGGCAGGGGCAGCAGTGTCACCACCGTGCCCACGTCCTCGAAGCCATCGTCTTCGTCCTCCTCATACTCGTCTTTGGGCTCCTCCTTGATCTTAACATTAAGCAGGGCCGCCTTGGTGGCTTCGTCCATCTCCTTCTCCACGTACGTGTCCAGATCGGTAAAGGGAATGTTTGGCTCTTGGATCTCCACATCGGACTCGTTGGCCGACTCGCTGTGGGGCTGTTGTTGGCTCTGCTCCTTCTCGGCCTTCTCTTTTGGCTCCTTGGTATCAGAATTCGACTCGGTTTTGTCTTGGGAGGACTCGTTGCCCATCTCCGCCCTTGTCACATTGCCGGGCACGTACTCGTCCTCATCATCGTCATCAACAATCTCTGTGACGCTGGGCTCTTCGTTGGGCAGGACAATAACATCGTCATCGTCGTCATCCAAAATTGTCTGCGAAGCTTTCGGAACATCTAAGGAATATAAATATTAATTGCAGTTCCTCCTCTCCGAACCCTTTAACTTACCATCTTCATCGTCGTTGACTTCCAGTTTGATCAGCGTGTCCATGGCATTGTCATCGCTGTTCTTCATATCCACATCGTTGTCGGATTTCGACTCGGCGGGGGGATTCAGCGAGGTCTTGTAGTCCTCGTAGCATAGCGGATGGTAGATCTTATCTTCCACGCGGATGGCGCTGCGTAAATGCCACTCCTCCAGCTCCTCGTTGTAGAACTGCTCGAACTTCTCGTGGCACATGTCACAGCAGCGATCCACGTCATCCGCTCCGGCCGCACACGTGGGCACAGGCGAGTCCAGGGATCGTTGCTGGGAGAGCTCGTCGAATGCCTCGGGACCGCCCGGTTGCCCCTGCGCCTCCATGAAGTTCTTTTCACGCTCCTCTACATCCTCGATCTCCTCATATTGCCGCCAGTCGTTGAGATCGTAGAACCAGCGCCGGGAGGTGGCCTTCCTGGTCGAGTCCCGGTCCCTTCTGTTCTGCCGGAAGTGCCAGTCCAAATGCTGACTGTACTTGATGGTCTGCTCGGGTGGGAATCGTACGCCGCAGCTGCTGCACTGCATTCCGATGTAAAGAGTGGCCACCACAGCCGCCTGGCGGGTCTTGATGGTTTCTGGTTTGCGGAGATCGATGCGCTTGATGGGCTCCATAGGCGGACCCGCAGGTACGGCGGCGGAAGCAGCAGCAGCAGCGGGAGCAACAACTGCCGACGCTGTGGTGCTAGTTGTGGCCTCTGGAGCACCAGGAGTTGCTTCTTTGACGCCTGAAGACTCCGTAGAGGCAGGTGCGGCCGCCACAGGAGCTGCTCCTCCGATTATTCCCGACGAAACGAGCTTCTGGAAGAGGTCGTTGATGTTTAGGCTGCCCAAGGCAGCGGCAGCTGCTGGCAGCGAGAGAGCGGGAGCAGGGGCTGCCGCTACAGGTTGCTCCACCACAGGTGGTGGCTTTACGATCACCGGCGGAGGTTGGGGTGGCTCGGCCGGAGCTTCAGTCTTAATGTACACCATATCAGCCACGTGCGTCTTGCCGGCCACAACGCCCTTGGGCAGGGTTCCGAATCGGATGAAGCAGCTGCGTCCTCCGTTCAGCATCATGCTCTTGGGCAGGCCGCCGTACTCGATTTTCTGCAGCTGCCCGTCCACCAGAGCATACTGGAAGCTGTCCACGAACTGCAGCGAATGCTGTTCAGCGCCCAGCTGAAAAGTTTGCTGTCTGGCGTCCAGGAAAAGCGGCACAATAGTGTGCGCGTCGACGATCATATTGATTTTGCCTACCACAAGATCCCGGCGCACTCGGCCAATATCGACATTGGGCGGCGGGCCTTCGGCCTTGAGGACATGCATCTTGTTGCCAATCGGCAGGGAGACGGCCGGACCCCCAAAGTAGATCTCGTACCAGTGATCGTCGATGTAGAGCTCGCGTGACGGAAATCCAAAGCGGATGCGATGCAGCTGTCCATCCAACTGGAAGGGCTTGTAGTCGTCGTTAAAGCTCAGGGGCAGTGGCTCGTTATGGTCGATGAGAATCACTCGCTGACCCTGCTGGAAGCCGATCTCGTGGGGCTCATCGCCGGCCATAAATATGATGGCCACCTGGTTGTAGAAACGAATCTCCTTGGAGCCGCCATCGATGGTGATGCTACGCACCACGTCCGCCATGGGATTGTCCAGTGAATTAATGGCCTTGGTTAAGGTCACAGGCGGCACGGGAGGCAGCCCAATCATCGGGGGCGGCTGAGGCGGTGGCGGAACTATTGACTGGGGCATTACCATGGCCGGAGGAGGCTGTTGCCAGGGCATGCCACGGAAATTGGGTTGATTTGGGATAGGCATCTGCATGCCTACTCCCATTCCTACTCCAACTCCTCCTCCTCGCTTGTTGTTATTATTATTGTTATTGGCCATTTGCCAGGCCGTACGTTGAGCAGCCACAGGATCCACCTGATCGCCCCATTTGCTGGGCTTACGACGCTTGAGTTCCCTCTTGGCTTTGTCCCTCTTATTTGAGGGCTTCTCTGGAGCTGCTGCTGGCGGCTGCTCCTCGTATCTGGGCGAGCCATCACTGTGCGGTGAGCCTGACGATTGATTTTCGTTGCCCTTGAGCTTGGGTATGCGTTTGCGTAGAACCGCATCCCTGGCAGCATTGCGATCCAAGTCGAGATCATCGTCACGTCGTCGGTCGGCCTTGTTCTTGCTGCTTTCGTTGATGGCTACCACTTTCTGGACTAGATCCTTGTACTGCTCCTGATTCATGCTGTGATTCTCGTACATCTCCTGTGCCTGGCTGAGAATCGTTCGCATTTTCTCGTCATGCGCCTCCTGGGAATCGTCGTTGGCCTTCAGCTCGGCCAATTGCTTGATGCGCTGCGACACTGCCTGATCCTTGCTCTGTTTGTCTGTTTGGCGGAAATTTGAGGTAATTCCAGGCTCTAGCCCCAATCCATAATTCTTTTTAAAAAGTCCACTTACCCGGCTTGCCGAGCTTACTCTGCTGGCGCGCTGACTTGGCCAACTTGGCCCGCAGCTCCTCGAGCGTTGGTTTCTTTGGCTGCAAACTAGACTTTGTTGTGTTCTGAGGTTAAAAAAAAAGAATATTAATTAGATGTATAAATATCCCAAGTATTTCCAACTTACCTCACTCAAATCGCAATCGTCCATGGAGTCATCTTCCACCACAATAACGCCTGGCTTCACGGCTGGATTCTCGCGGCGAAGGTCTACATCCTCGCTGCCAAAGAGACTAGACAAGACAAGGATATTAGAATACAAGGATATAAGGTAAGAGAAACCGCTTCTTCTTCGCTTAACTTACGCGTCCAATTTGGCCGACTTGCTGCGCTTCTGGGCCTGCGACAGCATCTCCTCCTCATCGGTCTCCAGAGGCACGGGATCGGCGGGTCGCTTCTGTCCAACGGCGTTTGGTACGCCCTGCACTTGCAGCAGCTTGTGGATGGACTGCTGAAGGGCGTCGGATACATTACCCTGGGTGGACGACGAGGACGATGCTGCTGGGACAACAAGTGGTGATGATGATGAGCTGGCAGTGGCTGCTGAGGTCGTAGGATTTAGCAGTGATGCTGCTGTTGATAGATTCGCTGTAGATTTTTCTAATTTATTAAACTGTTTTTGTATTTTGAACGACACTTTTGCGGGCAATTTGGAAGTGGACGAGGACGTGGACGAACATGAAGATGTAGACGTAGACGCGGAGGCGTTACTAGCTAGTATTGTTGTGCTGCTGATGCTGGTGCCGCCGCTGCTGCTGTTTTTGGTGGCCTTCGTGTCGAGATCGTCGGTTGGATCGAAGCTAGGGGGCGGCGGCGTCTTTGGCCGCTGCCTCAAGTCAGTGTCCAAAGACGATACGTCTATAATCGGCGGACTTGGAGGCGCTGGAGGAGTAGGGCCTGGTTCAAGTATTTGAAATGTAGCTAGAAAATTGATTTTGCTTTGGTTTGGGGGCACACATTTTTCAGAGGAGCAAACGGAAACGGGAACGGGAACTGAATAGAAATAATTAAGCAGAAGGTGTTCTAGAGGGAACTAGGGGCAAAATCATAATGAAATCATAAGGGGACGGGGCACAACACCAGGCACAACAACAATCAGGCTAGAGAGAAAGTAATTAATAAATAAATCATAAATCCGTGGGGGACCTTTTGTAAAGATTAAAAGATTAGACTAGAAAACTAAAATTACAATTGAAAAGATAATAAAATAAATAAATGAAGGATAAAAGTGCCGTTCTACAAAATACAAAATAATATATAACATTTACTTAGACCAACACTACAACGAATGCTCTTAAATCAAAAGCGTAAACATTAAGTTTTGCCTTTTGGGTGGTGCCCAATTTTTAGTTTCAAGTTTACAATTAGCCTCGCTTACACGGGTTTTGTTAACAACAAATTAAACAGTCTGCAGTCTTTATTTTATTTGAGTTTATCTCTCCATCTAATCAATCATCAAATTTATCAATAGTCTGTTTGGTTTGGCTTAAAAGGTTTTACAAGAAATATACTTGACATGGTTTGGGTTTAAATTTAGTTTTTTTTTACTCATTTCGTTGGCGGCACCTGGCTTTGTATTTTGCATTAATTAAAACAACTTGGAATGCAAAAGGGTTTCAAACACATTTTTTATTTACACTTTTCGTTTAAGATTTTGTTTAAACTTTTTTGGTTTTTCTTTGTCATTTTTGAATTCATTAAGCAGGCTTAAGTATTTATAAAAAAATATGGCATTAGTTAGTATAGGATGATTTGTTGCCTTAAAACGATACAAAAAATTCCCCAGTCAGAAAACAACGAAGGATCCCCAACACTTCAGCAGATGGTTTGATCTTTTTAAAGGAGATTTTATGAATAAATTCCTTCTAAAATAATAAGATTTAATGGAAGCAGCAGAAGATTTGTGAAATCCATCGGGAAACAATCAAATCTCTCGGAGAATCATTGCCAAAGATATAATTCATATTTAATCCATGGGTAAACATGGCATCACAGGTTTGGTTCTATATCACAGACATCGGTTAAAGCATAGTCGAGGACTTCCTTTAGCAACTCAACCGCCAACAGCCCTAAGAACCCGCCCCTTTTCCACCTGCCTTTGCCATCGAGTGCCGCCAATTTGGTTGGTTATTTTTGCATTTTCAACTACGCTGTTTTCGTATGTAGTAGGGCTACGTTCCAAGTCGAGGGAGACCCCGACTTGGTTGCTGGCTAACAAGTGTGAAATTAGAATTAAAAATGGTTTCTTACGTTTCTCTAAATCATTTGCTGCTTGTGCTGCTGATGATGACGTGGATGATGTGGCCACCTGAGGTAGGGAGACGGGGGCCGCTGCCTTTGGTTGTGGTGACTTGCTGCGGCGCAGATCCGTGTCCATGTAAACCGGAGATCGACTACGCGATCGACCGGATGATGTCTTTCCCCTCGACGACGACGACGAGGTCTTGTGTGATGTATTGCGCTTGGACTTGGAGGGCGAAGCGCTCGGCGAGGAGCTCTTGCGCTTTGTGGGTGATCCATTGCGAGCATAGTGATCCGAGTGATCCTTGGCAGAGCTCTTTCCGGATCGTTTCACCGGCGATTGGGCCGAGCTGCTGCCATTTTTATGTCGCACTTCGGTGCCGGACGAGGATGAAGAGGTGGTGGAGCTCTTGGATTCGCTTCGCTTGCGGTTGGACGAGCTGCTGCCATGATTGCTCTTGCTAGAGCGACTGCTGCTGTTGCGCACAGGTGACTTGCTGCGCGAGCGACTAGATTTCTGTGAGGTCGATGAGGTTGACTTGGCCTCCAGGCGGGGATCGGTGCGCACGGGTGCGACCGACTGCGACGAGGATTGCGACTGCATCTGGCGCGCCAATCGCGGATCTCGGTGGCGTACAGAGTTGAGCAGGGCTGGATTGACTGGATTTACCTTTGGTTTGGCCGCAAACTGCTGAAGATGGGGAATCGAAGATTAGTTAAAATATAACAAAGGCGCGCTCTGAATATTTGGCTTACCTGAGGAGCCACCGGCATGTTGGTCATCACACCCATGGGTGGCGGCGGCCGTTGATGACGCAGGACACCCACTGTGGCGGGATCCATAATGGGCGGTCGTATGGCAGATGTCGCTGGCCCTGGCATGACCATCGGAGCCATCGCATCGTTAAGCTGACGTTCTTGCTCCTCTAAATGCTTTTTAGTCTGCTCCAGCTCAAGCTCTAGTTTGCGCTTTTTGAGCTCCAGCAGCTCGCGAGTTTTGGCCTGCAGAATCTCCTCCATGTCGCTGGGCAGTGCGGGGTTAACGGGCATCACAGGAACCATACCCTAGTAACGGATTATATCTAGTTTAGTTTGAGTTTATTTTCAAGAGTTTTTAGGGATAATTACCGTCTTTAAAAAGTCCGGATTAACGTGAATGGCTGGATTGACATGGATCTTGTTGGCTGATGGCTGTTTGGCGGTGATGGGCCAGTTATTATCCAGCCGCTTGACCTTCATATCCAGGGCATACATCTTGGATTGTGGGAATACCTCGTTCCAGGTCTGTCGGAGGGCATACATGCGCTCGCGTACCTTCTCCAGGACCTGTGACTGCGAGTTTTGCACCTGCGATTAAGAATATTTATTAGTTTCTTGGCATATAGAAACAGGTTAGCGATGGTGACTTACCGACTCAAAGGCGTTGAGGAATATGTTGACTATGCATTGCCCAAACAACTGAACGTAGCTGCTTTTCACATTCTTAATTATCGAATCAATTAAATATAGTATGGGCAATTTAAACTCGGGCGCGACCTGTTTAGAGTTTGGTAAAATAGGTGAGAAAAGAGAACAATAAGTGTCTATTGGGGGCGTCGCTAGCACAGACCGCGATTCGAACAGAGACCGAGGCAAAGAACTAGGGAGGACGACAGACTAACAGACACATCAGCACGGCCAGGCGTTCATCCAGCGACATCATCCAACGAGGACATCCACGGCAGCAGCTGCTGACACTGGGCCAAAACTATTTTTCGTTAATTCCGAGGTGCAGCGGCCTAACCTCCACGAGACAGGGGTCCTAACACAGGGAACTATATATGTTTTTGGGCGGGCAGTGTAGTGTTTGGAGTATAAAGTTAGCCTTAGGTTTAACCCTTTTTTTCGAGCGAAAAAAAAACTTTAAAATTGAACAATGAAGGCAGTTACTTAGGGCTTTTAATTGGATATGTTACCAAAATTTGCGATTATCTTCTTTACTTTTTGGCAATACAAAAATTGCTGCACATCACTCTCTTTCGAACGATGGTGGTAAGCAGTCAATGTTTTTTGTATAAAATAAAAGACAACTTGGTGGCAATTGTTTAATTATTTTCTCTTTTTATTGCGTTTTTCTTGTTTTTGGTTTATTATTAATCTTTTGTTTTTGTATAGCTTTAAACTCTGGGAACCAAAGTAGAAAGAAATAGGAAAAAAGGAGCAGTCTTACCTTTGTAGAGGATTAAAAATCATTGACAGTTCCGGCTTAAAACCCAAATTATGTGATAAATATTAAGCTATAGAACCTATCTAGTTTTAAAAGAGATTTAAAATTGGGGGAAGGAGGTTCATTTGCTAAGGAACACCAACGAGGGCAGAAAATATGGCTATAAAATAGATTACTTTCAAAACAAAAGTAAAAGGATCAATATGAATGATTAAACAATTATATAGTAACAAATACGATCTTAATTCAAGAATTTTAAACAGTTTTAAATAGAAATTTTAGGTAAGGAACTACAAAACCATTGAATATCAATAATTAATACCTTAAATCTCGAAAAAATAAATGCCTCTCGTTGGAGTTCCTTGCAAAATCAAAACGGCATCCGTGAACCACACTTTCTATCACAATTTCGACATGGACGCGATTCTCGCGGTGTCGTCGCTGAAGATACCTTCTGTTGACTGAGCACGTGTGTGTGTTTGTTGGTGTCTTGGTCTCTAAAAAATTATGCTTGTTTTTGTTTTTTGTTAACCTGGCTGATGTAGTACTCCACGACGCGAACTATGACGGGGGCATAGCTGATGTTCTCCTCGGCGAGCATCGTAAGCATATTGATGAGCGGCTTGCTGTTGCAGTTCAGATCCTGCAAACTGGACAAATACTCCTCGCCGATCCGCCGCTCATCCTCGCGGTAGTTCTGAAATAACTGCTCCATTCTGGCGGCCAGACTAGGCTTGCCTGCTTCTTGATCGTTGATCAAGTTTTTGGGCTTTCAACTCAGTTTGCAGTTGTTAGTTTTTGCTGCAAAGGAAAGAAACAAAAACACATCAGATTTACAATTTTTAATTCAACTGCTAACACATAAATAAATTAAAGCAAGTGTGGTTAATGAGCGATTTCTTTCAATTATTAAATGCCAGACATATGTAAACAATCACGCGCGTCCACAAACAACAAGCCGCACAACACTCACACAGATATATGCGTGTAGCAAAAATTCAATATGGCGGCCATGAGACATATGTATTTTTTGCACGCCTAGTGGCCTCGCCATTAATAACCAAAAATTCGTTATATTTAGCGTGTTATGGGCCTGCTTTCCATAGGAAAACCCAAAAGCAATCATTCGTGGATGGCCTTGTCCGGTTTTCCCGCATGATTTCATCGGTTTTCCCCAGACAAAGCCACGTTTATGTTACCAACACACATGCACACACGTTCTTTTTTCATTGCCACTTAAAAAATAACACTTTTCCCCCGCAAACACCCTTCTGAACATACCTTTTATGCTAATACATTTGTACAATCACTGCGACACTTTCCTGAGGTTAAAATTTCAAGAAAACACTTGGAAACTATTTAATTATTCGCTTAAAAACTCTCACGTAACAACTGTTTTTGATGAGTGTGTACTTCGAACAGTGTTGCTAGACAGCAAAGTCAGGACGCCCTACAATTTCACCAAAATACCAGAAATACAAATACTACATTGGCACTGGGTTAAATGCATTTTTAAAAGGTCAATTTTTTAAATTAATTCGTCTTTGAATATTGAGTTAATTATTTAATTTCATTTAAATTATAAATATATCATTTGCATGGAAATAGCATGTGTTATATTGTCTGTTGGTATTTTTGCACAGCACCTTCCTTGCTAGTATTTTCCAGCATTGCCGCGACGGTCACACTGTAACAATTTTAGCAATAAACAAACGAAACGCAAATGCTGGCTGAACTGGGATTTTAATTAAACTAAAAGGTCACGGATTAGTAAGGACGCACACGGGACGTGTGGGCAAGTGCCAAGATGCTGGGCAAGTGCTGCATGGGGGTGCTGTGGCCCCTGGCGATGCTGGTCGCCTTTTCCACTGCCTACAAAAACGGTGAGTGTTCAGTGGGTTGGTCACAGGATTTCCCATTTCTTATTATTCACCCCTCGTTCCAGTTCGCCTGCAGGACAGCATGTGCTCGGACAAACTCTTTTACACACTGTCTAAGCCGTTCCGTGGCGACCCTACGGTGCGACTGGAGTTCGACGATGACTCCGGGGCGATCATAACGCAGGCTTGGAACTTGACACTGCCCCACGGACATGCGTCGAACAAGATCAAGTACGACTGCCAGTTCCGTGTGCTGACCAACGAACGGCCGCCGCGCGGCATTTACACCATCATCACGCGGCTCAAGTTTCGGCGCGATCCCGTGTCAAATAAGTGCATCGACTACATCCAGTTCAGCAGCGGCAATCGCTCGCCCAGCGAGCGCATCTGCACGGACATTGCGATCGATGGGCCTGCCGGTCGGCTAATATTCGACCAGCGTGACCGCGAGGTCAACGTTCACATCTTTATTGATCGCTCGCGACACATTCTGGGCGATCCTCTTGAGCTGCGTATGGTGCTGACCGCCCACTCCGAGTGTCAGTTCAACGGCGACTTCCTGTGCGATCCCAAGGACCCGTACTCGTGCATCTCACGTCATTTTGTACGGGACAACATCACCAACTGCCTCTATCCGTGCCGAGACGAGGGCACCTGCTTCCACGACGCCATCGTGACTGAGGAGATAGACACAGCCAATGTGGCTATCTCGGCGCTGACGTCGCTCATCTTCACCATGCTGGGCGTGGGTTTCTGCGTATGGATCTGCTGGAAGTACTGGAACTGCATTACGGTGCAGCAGCGAGCGCATGAGGCGTCCGCCGCCCGTTTCAACCAGCGCCGGGCCAGGGTAAGTAAAGATCTCGTGATTATATGGACTTGCAAACTAATTGTTACCCTCGGTGGCAGTCGGATGTGCCTACTATTGAGCTGCCAACGGCTACGCAGTATGACGATGGCGTGATGCATGAGCACGATCCCCAGCAGCAGCAGCAGCCGGCGACGCCCAAGGATCTGCCGCCCAGCTACGAGTCACTGTTTCCGGACAGATAAGGATCCGTGGCTCCGGCCTTAATTCCGCTTTGTGCCAGATCAGCAAGTCCTTGGCATCGCACACTTGTTGTATTAGTCCTATTAGGTAAATGTATCTCTATATCTCAACAGATTAGCATTCCGTGTAAATATGTTAGGACTGATTTATTGTTTTGAGATTAGCGTTAGTGATCGATCGAACAACACCTTTTGTCAATGTGTTCACTTGGAACCGAAACCCCAAAGTACATTGTATATATTTAAGTCTTACATTCCGAAACACTATGTATTGTCTCAGTATCTATGAGCACTTCCCTCCCTTGAGAATCTCACACACAACACAGATTTACCGTTTTACTATTGTATATATTTAAGTTTTATGTTCTGTCACACACACACTCTGCCACTAGGAGTATTTGTAACTGTTGAAGCCGCCTTTTGGCGAAGCAATTATTACTCAATTATTAACCTAAGCAACAATTATTTATAAGCCAACAATATACTCGTCTCTGTATTAGCTAGCGTAAATATTCCAAGGGTCAGCGATGGCGTCTCAAATGCCAGCATTCCACATAGTTGTACCTGTTTCTGTGTACTGCATAGATGTATGTATGTTACTTATTTGTACGCCTAGAACAAAAAACCACCCGCTTGTAGATGTTCTCGTTGTGTGCCGGCAGAAAGTGTCAATTGTTTAACCCATAATGAGATTGTAACAACTAGAGGCACACGCCCGATTATGTATGTGTACGAACCACAGTATTTACTCGAAATATGCAACTGAGAGTGGGCACGATTGTGGTGGCCAGTAGGTTTTAAGCCAATTAACTCATATGTATACACACGCAACTCACTCAAATACGTATTATAAAATGATAAATAAACCAACTAAATCCCAAGCCGAGCGTGTCCAAAGTACGAGAGGGAATCACCTCGCCCCGGCACCCTCCCCTGATCATCATCATCCCCCCACTGCTGGTTGGGTGCTTGGGTCTTTCATCACATGGTGACACACTTCGTGAATCAGCACGTGCCTTATCCGAAAAGCGAAAACCTGTCGAACTGGCAAGCTTTGGTTTCATCTCGCCACAAATCGACGCTTTGGTCACGACTAGGTGGCCACTGCCACTGCGTCATCCGTGGTCTAATCAATTTCTGGCGGGGCTTACGTCATTAACCGAGAGTTTCCTTCGCATAGATGATTGCCGGACGCAGAGCGGCACGTGTTGGGGTCACCTGGGACGTTGACTCTAGGCAATTGATTAAACTGGTTATTGCCATCGGGTATCTGCGAGACAATTTGCCGGCCAATCCGTGCCCCCGTTCAATGTCGGCCCACCGCAATTGTCCAATTGCCTTGGTTGGAGTCGCAGTATGCGAATCAATTAGCGAATGTGTGGCCCTCTTGGCAACCGGTAGCGCGACTCTACGGATCCACAGATCTCTCGGTATATATATAACGCCCAGGTGCCAATTTTAACACGCACACAAAAGAGACGAAGCCAGACAATGCTCTATCCATCAAGTTCAGGGTCACAAGCATCAAATGGCCAATCGCCGATCACTCCGCCGCAAATAATCGACACTCGGCCTTAATTAGAGTCAAACACCCCCCCTCCTGATAAGAGAAGTCTTCGGTCTTGGTCTAGGTGGTCAATCTATCATTTCGAGTGTGGGAAAACCTGGGTATCCTAGAAATTTCACTCGATCTTCTTCTGATGCTTAGATGTTGTCAAATCGTGAAATTCGTGCTGCGAATTAGCGCCAGCGTTTGGGGCGTGTAGGTGTGACTTCGTCGGAACGATCACGCCCAAAAATAAACCCTAAGCAGAACGACTTTCCTGAGATACATTTGCAGAAGAGGAGCTGCCTCTGGGAGTTATTTTTAAAGCAAACAATAACGGTATCCAAGGATCTTTAGTATATATTGGGATTTATATTTAGATCGATATACATAACAGAGATATATGTATCATATGTATAAAATAAAGGTGAGAATATTTGTAATTTCAAGAAGATACATAAAATCGAATCATTCACTGCGTAAAAAAGGTCGTAAATTCTATAATCATATCAAAATTGTTGTTATCTTTAAAGTATTACGCAGACATTATCAATAATAAATATATATGTTTATATAATATTGAATCACCTAGAAGAATATTTCGATTCTTTTTGTATTCCTTTGAAGACTATCAAGTATTTATCTTTAAATAAAAATTGATATTGTGTGATATACAATGGTATTACTTGTTTTAATATTATTATTACTCTTTCTGGTTTCTCTCAAACAGGTTTTGGATTTTTTTTTTATATGCGCTAATATTTCATAATAATATTTGTCATAGTTATCTGCCTCTAAAAATGGAACTTTATATGCTATCCCACTTTCTGGGTGTGTGCAAGGTAACCACAAGAACCGCAGGTCGAGAACCAAACCCAATTCTAATCATTCATTGGATCTGCGGATCCGTCTCCACATAGCCATTGTGAGATGTTTTGGCCAGCAATTAGATACGGCGCTCTAACCAATCTCGAGCCAACAACAACCAACTGTAGGAATTACTTTCTCGCCCAGCGTTCGGTTGTGCGAGAGCGCGTGACTCATACGCAGTGGTGGCCGCACAAAGAAACTACAGTCGGCAACAAGCAGCTCCCAGCAAGAGCAGCTCCGGCTAAAAGTTGTGGGCAAATCAAGCCGCTCGCTTAGTCTGCGATACACAGTCGACGCTGAAAGATCGATTCGGCGGACAGTCCGCATCCAAGTCCAAGCCCAGACCATTACCATATTCAATATACCCCGCGACCAGTCAGTCAGTCAGTCAGTCGTCCGGTGCAGTGCAGTGAACGATTTATGGAAATATATTGATTGCAATTCAAGCAGACAAGTGTGTGAATTAAAAGAAAATAACAAACAACAGTCCCTTCTACCTGAACATATACCCATTGCCATGGAATATAGCCGGCCAGAACGCGGCCAGACAATGCTGCTAATTATGATAGGTGAGTCTCCCCGCCGAGAGCCAGGCCTTCTCTGGATATAATGTGCATCGAGTCATATAAATACAAATAATGAAAAACACAATAAGCACGCTTGGCTATATGTTAATTATGTGAATGTTAGCTTCGACAAGCCCTTGTTGATTGGTCTTCATTATGCCATGAATAAACATCATCAGCGCAATTCATTGAATGAGATTTACTAAACACAGTTTATAGTATAGAAACACCAGGAAAAATAACAAAACTTTGCCTGTAAATATATTCATTGGAATAAGTTGGAATTAAAATAGAATTTGTGAGATTATCAATCATTTCCAACTGAAACCTTTGTATTTAATGGATTTAGAAGTCTGAAAAATAAACCCCTGATATATCCTATATAGTCTAGAAACGCGCCTGACAATACTTATCAGTTGAAATCTGAATACCTATAATAACCTTAAACGTTTGTTTGAGGAACTTTAAGACGTCAAGACCATATCATCATCATCATTTTGGGGCTTCATCTCAGCTGTCGTAAACCAGTTAATGATGTCTTTACGAGGCCCATCATCCGCTAATCCCCATGGTAGATAAGATCTTAGTGCCGGCAGCCCATGTGATCACCTCATAAATATCATCCAAGCGAATCAAAGTCAAAGCCCCTCATCGTTTGGGTGACATTTCAGGGGGCCTGCAACTGGCTATTTTGCCATTTTCCCCGCAATTTATGGAAACTGGTTTATACTCAAGTCGTGCCTAGCTAATGAATAATGAGGCGTTTAAATGGGGGCGCTCTACTCCCCAACGACTTACGGATAATGTCTGTAAATCACGGAAATTCCCAGAATTCGGCTTTCTCAGGCGAGTTCAGTTCAAGGCAAATGGAGTTCGTTTATCTGTAACTTTAATATATATAATAAATAAGTCGAGCACATGGCGCGTTAATGCGACTCCATTTCCACCTGCTTGGTTTGCACAGGTGTCACCGCACACCACCGCTCGGTGCTCCGTTGAAACTGCTGACGTTGACTCCAGCACGTTTTGCCATTAGAAGCTAATTAGAATTTAATCGCTAATATTTTGTTGCTGCCGCGGCTGTGGTTTTTGCCTAACTGATAAGGTGGCAAGTTGACACTCTATAAATAACCAAACACCCGCACAATGTTATCCACGAAAAGGTTAACTGGTAACCAACTAACGCTCCTTTTAGAACCCACACACCCATTATTTATAATTACTTTGGGGTGGTGTTATTTTTAGAAGCCCATATATCAAGTTCCATAAGCTAGCAGAACTGGAACAGGGCCGACAAGATTTTGTTTTCTGCCTGTAATGGCAACATTTTCAGATAAGCCCGAAGATGTCTCCTCTGGGTTTTATCAGCATGGAAAATATTTTGTTTAGACTGACAGAAAGATTCCCTCATGACATTGTCACTCGACTCTAGAATGGAAATTATTTTAGATATAATTAGCACAAATATTCCATCTATCTAACTTGTTTTTATAGAGGAGTTTTCATCTGACTTCTGAGCTAATCTTGTGGCCGTATGACGTGGGTTTCATTAAAGTTTTATGATTTTAATTACAACTTAAAATTACCCCAAAATTTGTTTTCTTATTTAACAGCGTTTCGTATGTCCTAAGCTTAATTTTTGTTGTCTAGACATCGGGGCGTATGAGTGATTTGTATTCCCAGGCTATAATCAGTTGCGCAACTTTCCCCTGGGACTGCCCAATCGAAAAAAAGGTTATTGTGGGAATGACCAGCTGTGGCATCCCTTACCTAGGCCAACAATTTTGATTGTGCCTCCCCAAAATTTCATCACATTCATGGTGAAATTGATAGAGGAAGAACCGCGACTCAAATCAAATAATTATTGACAGGCGACAGGCGGTAAAGATATTTTTGGCCTGAGTAACGATTGGGGTGCCGTGTGCCGTTATGGCTCCCGCTCCCAACCAACAATCTATCAATCCATCCATCCATTCATTCCATAGACGCACCCTCAATGGCGAAATGTGTCGGTTCTGCCGCCAAAGAAGTGTGCAAACAGTTGTCAACACCCATCGCTGGGTCTTCTAATTGAGATAGGGAGGTGGAGACAGGACGCAACATTTTTATTGGCGGCAGCTTAGCGGGCTTTTATGGTGTTTATGTTTATGTGTTGAGTGGTTTCCTGGCCACGTTAAACAAAATATTTTGCAAGCAGGTGGAAAGATAATGCTTACATCAGCCTAGCACCTACCCCACTGGCTGTAGTAGATTTGGGGATATTCTCCAGTCATATCAGGGCTGTAGATATCCCTCCGAAAACTATAAACACCTCAGACACTGGGTCGTCACTGGGTCTCCTTATCAAGTCGAGTCAAGTGGCTATAGCCGTAAACTTAACCGCCGATTATTAAGTGATCCATTGCTAGGGGGAACGCCCCGCTGGCAGGGGCTATATATAGTAGCGCTTATCAGTCGAGAGGAGGAGGATTGTGATGATGATGATGGTGTTGGACTCTCTCCCTTACCTGAAAGAAAATCTAGGCGTCGCACGCCGCTGAATGGGTGCGATAAGCTATCATCTATCAGTGAGCTCACCACCACTCCGTCTTGCTTTTCCCTGATATCACCACTAATGCCCCTCTTCCGCTCCGCTCCGCTCCTTGCCATGGTCTGCCCTTCGATTCGATTTGATTCGATGCGGTTTGGTTTGGTTCGGCCTGGGCATTCTACTCCATTTCAGTGCTCATCGCCTGCCCAAGCAGTGCACACGGTCAGTCCTATTTGTTCAGCCTGGAGAACGTCCTCAACGAGTCCTCGCGCCAGCTGCCCCGCAACCTCACGTCTGCCAACGGAACCTCCGAGGTGGATCTGTTTCCTGAGAACATTGCGAACAATACACGGATTATTGTCTACAAAAACAGTGAGTATTTGTAGGGAAATTAAATGAAAATATAAAAAACTTAAGGAAGATATAGAAAGTGATGTGAATAAGCTTTGATCACGTGCAGTAAAAATGTTGCTAAATATTAATTAGTTAATATAAATGAGCTTGGAAAATATCAATTTACAAATCTTGAGTGTAAAAGTCTCAATAAATATTTATTACTTTATTAATTGATTTTTTGCATGACATTAAAGCCAGCAATCCATAAATCTTTCGTGTGAAAAAATTCTGTGTAATCCCAGAGCAATCTAGAACAGTTCCGCAGCTATCGCCAAGAGCATCGCCATGAGTAACAGTTTGTTTATATGAAAATTATATAGTAAATGTTTCATCGAGATATAGAAAAGTAAAGAATAGATTTGAAAGAATATTTGTTTTCTTACTTCTTCATCTATTTAAAGCCACCAAAGCCCAACTTCCGCTATCTTATCAAAACTAAATAAATAAATTGACATGTTTTTATATTGATAAGTTATCTGAAGGCATTTAAATGTGTTTTTATTTTTGAGAACCTTTAAAACTATTAAAAGATATAGATATTTTTGGCCCACTGCATATACAAAGCTCTGTAAGCATTAGAAAATATTAATAACTAACATTAAGAAGGCTTTGCTGGTATTACACGAGTTCGGTTTCATAACACTTGTCCGTCCACTGGTAATATCCCACTTTTACTGGAACCCTTGAAACCGGCCCGATACAATCAATCAACACAACAATTTCTGTTTAATTGTGGTGCCCACAACTGGGGTTAGCCCCTATCAACTGTACAGTTGGCCATTAGCGTAGGCATTAGCGTAGTTCGATGACGAGACAGTAACGCGAATCGCGTTTCGTCATAAACTTTATGGCCCAGACACAGAATTCGTGACTACAAGGCAGAGCCAATCAGCAATCAGCCATCATTTCTGTGATAAGCTGATGCCAAAGCAAAACATTTTTGGGTTTTGGGATGAAAAAAAGAATAAGTGCTTCTTGTTTCTGGTGAAATACTTGCGAGTTTCTATAAGGTTCTAGGGAATTTCAAGAAAACTTCCTTTATTTTAATGGAAACTGATCTTTAGACTGATCTGAGATCAATATTTAATGTGTTGAATTATAGATTCTGATGAAATATGGAGCTCTAGTCTATGAATCTGTAGGTTTTATTAGTTCTAATTAAGTCATAAGACTACTGGGTGTGTCTAGGACCGGCTTCTAATTAATACTAATTAATATTTGTGTGTTTATTTCAGCTGTCGTCGAGTCGTCCAACGACCTATCCCAGACAGCGATGGATGTGATCACAATTGTGTGGTATGTGGCCACCTTCTTGGCCCTCGCCGCCTTCTTCATGCTGATGGCCTGTTCGGATCGCCGGTGCCGCGATATGAGACGTCGTCCCAATGGAGGTCAGTCCACGGAGGGACTCAGGGCACCACCCACACCCTCACCCTCGTACAGTGAATTTGCACCGCCCAGCTATGATACCGTGATCAAAATGCAGCATGCGGCCAAGACGAGTGTGTTTGTGATACCCTTTAATAACAAGGCCAGCGAGGTGGAAGCACCACCCACGTCTCCGCCGCCACCGCCACTCTCTGCCAGTCCATTGCCACCTTCCATAACCTGCAATGTGTTCACCGTTAATGAACTGCAGAAGTCGGCCAACTAACCGATAAGCAGCAGGTGAATCGCCGTGAATCCAATCTGTGATATTTGCTGTTTATGGCAATGGGCCAAGTACGAGTATTAGCCGTCTTAAGATCATATCCACAAAAGACTGACAACGAATGATAAAATGCCAGTTTAACTGAAAATAGATGAATAAGTAATTAAATATAGAAATACTATTAATGAAAGTGACTCACTGGCAATGTTTGTTTTCATTTTCTAAGAACTTGGCTTACGAAAATTTATAGGGCTTATTGGGGGTTATTCCAAATTGAGGCTGAATCTCTGTGGCAACGCTGCTGGCTATAAGCTTTTACTTGTCTATATCTAATACCAAAACCAAGTTGGTTAAGCTTTTTAAGGAAAGCTTTGAGGGAAATTTCAGGGAAATTTGTCATCGTTCAGAAGCGCAAAATTTTCGTTACAACGAACAAATTCTCTAATTTAAACTTGTTAAAAATTAAGCGTGAAACCGAAACCTGTATGTCAAAGGTTAGAAAATTAATTTAATTTTAAAAAATATAGTTTTAGGTTTTTGTTTGCTATTTAAATCGAATTGGGCGCCTTTAATCTTTGCTAAGTTTATCTGTGGATCTGGAGGTTAACTGCGTTCAAAGTAAACTTGATATCAGCTTAATAGTCCCTCTGTTTATCCTGATAATTTAAAGGTTTGTTTAATCATCTCTCTGGCAGGAAATGAAATAAACAAAAAAGTAAATACAGAAGGAATACAAAGTTAATACAAATAAAACACTTATTTCTTTCCACACCCAACGCTATTTAATGTCTCAGGGTCAGGCATTTAGTTCATTCATTGATGGTTTCCAGTTAATTTCTTGGCCAGCCGGCAGCACTTGTTGTTTAGATCCCATTGAAGGTAACATCTGGTGGCAGTTCCAAACAACAACAAGAAAACATACACACAATGTTCTTTCTGGGGCACACGGCGTATGCGTAATATTTCACATTTTTGTTTATTTTGCACACAAATATACATATTTTCGAAATTTACACAAACAAAACGCTGAGACGATAAGGGAGGCAAGCGGGTGCTGGAGATCGGGATAGGGGCGGGTGTGTGCCAAACCAGATCGGATTGCAGTAAAATCACGTTACGCCCCGCTCAATGCGGTTCATTTGATGCAGAGACCATCATCTTGTTTGGTTCTGGCTGCCCTGCCTCCTTGTTCTGGCTACTCTTGTCCGCCGCCGATGGTCGCTGATTGGCGCCTTGTTGCCCGAGTTGAACGCTTGACTGTGGGTCCATTCATTAAACGATCTTCACTACGCTGCACGAAATTCAAGTTCTGGAATGATCGATAATATAGATTTAAAGGTGATGAATTACAAACTATATACAGAAATAAATAAATAAAATATAAAAATATATGTAAAATTAATAAAATAAATATACAATGCAAGTGTAACATTTCCCATTCGCTGCAGGCTAACCTATTAAGAAACATTTGTCACACATGGTCCATTACTAAATATTCTCCCATTAACTTACTACCGTTTTGTTTCGAGTGTAGTGAAAATAACGCCGCTGCTGCTGATTGAGGCGGATGGATGACGCCGATCGGAGTTGGCCAATTTTCTAAACTCTCTCACGCTTTTCAATTGAACCGAACTTCCTCTTCCACTTCCTCCTCTTGGCACTGGCACCAGCTTTAGCACATTCTCTCTCTGTCCCTTCTCCTCTCAAAGTGCCCACTTTCCGTCTCTTTCGCCACCGCCAGTTGTGCAAAACCACTTGCTCTTGCCCTCTCCATCCGTCTCCGACGCTCCCGCTCCGTCTCCGGCGCTATAAGTAAGTATTTTTCGTTGAAAAGCATCTGCAGCGTAATTAGCTGAGATCAGTTGAACGCTAACCGTGCCATCGAGTGGATGTGGATTATTGCCCAGAGTGTGCCGAGACGTGATCGCAAAGTGATAGCAATTGAACTGAACTGAACTGAGTCGAAGAATACTGAGAAATATAGAACCGAATCGAACCGCAGCGAACTGAATTGCTTTTAAGGCACATCACGTATACGCCCTGTTGACCACCTTGAAAATGTCGCTGAGAAAGAGCTTCCTGGGCTGCCTGCTAGTGGTCACCGCTTTAATAATGCTGCACCATGTCCAAGCCGATGTGAAGACGAACCAAGTTGAAACCAGCCTTGAAACGTACCGTAAGTGATCGATTTTGTGAATTTTAATTAGAATGAAAATGTTGCGGTTGACAAAATATCTTTTCCTAAAAAAATTAATACAAAAAGAGGGGAAATATTAAAAAAAGAACCGTAAAAAAACTTTATAAGCGCTTGATTAATTATAAAAGAAGAAAATAGAATGATTCTACACTTGTCTTGCTAAGAATTTATTGTGTCTTTTTTAATTATTTTAAAACTCTTTTTTTTTAATGTCTGGACAAACATCTGTTGAATGGTTTTCTATTAATAAAATGACTTGTAAACATAATTGCCAAATTCATAGCATTTATGAATTTATGAACAAATGTGCTCTAACATATTGTATTTTTGTAACAAAAATTCCTTAATTAAATATTAAAAGATTATGAAGTTTTAATTATAATGTTCTTGAATTTTCTTCAGAATAAATATGATTTAAAAAATGGCAAATATTATAAAACCTTAATCTTTAAAGTAATAGCACCTGGTTCTGGTCTTCAACGTAATACCTTCTTTAATTCTTAAAATAAATCATCTCTTATTCCCTCTTCAAACCCACAGTGCTCCAAGGCGTAGTGGTGTATCCCAACGATCGTCAGTGCGTCTTGGTCGGTGGATTGTGCGTCAAAAGCGAAGATTGCCTGGAACCCACCACAAACAAGGGCCTGTGCCCTTCCAGTGTCGGCCACGGTGTGGAATGCTGCTATGAACGTGAGTAAATATGCCAGAGCCCAGCGTCTTTCGCACCCTGCTTAAAACCCCTTAAAAATCCCATCAGTCCGACGCAAGTCCACGTCGTCCTCCTAAGCCACCACCTCTGACTAACCCTCACTTGCATCACATATAATTGGTATTCCGGAATATATCCCTTACTAATCCTGAACCTTGATCCATTCTGTATGTCCTGCCGCCCTCGAAAAAACATCAAACGCCAAACGTCATCCCGTTGCTTTCCGTTGCAGTGCCGGTGAGACCAGCGCCCTGCGAACAACACCTGGGAATGTGCACGGACAGGTGTCATCATCGGCTCCAACGACCTGGTAACGACTGCGAGAAAGGCCAAGTCTGCTGTGTCCTGATTGCGTAATACTTACGCATATATAGAAGCAAGCACACACACACCCACACTTACACACAAACCCTGCACGGAAAAACAAATCATAAAATGTTTTAAATTGAAGAAAGTTTAGGTGAGACAGAAGTTTATTGTGTCATCAAGCATAGAATTGACAAAGGAAAAAACTTTAAAATCAGTGAAATGTTTCTAAAAATGTTTTTAAAACAACTATAAATATTATTCAATTTATCTTACATATTTTTGTACTTAAACAAGAAATTTATTTTACATTTTTTCTCAATCAACTATTGTGAGAAATATGAGCAAAAAATAACGCTGGGCTAATAATTGCTTACTTTGTATTTTTAATGAATCCATTTATTAAATTAAATGTAATTTAAATTACTTTTAAAGCCATTAAAAATATGTTATCAAGACTTACTAATGGAAATTCTGTTAAATTAACTTGAAACAACATTTTGGAAGTGTAAGCTGATAGGAATAATGAGCTCACTTTTGCAAATTCTTGATATTTAGATTAGGATGATTGTTTTTTCTGTGCACACACACATATCGTACATAAACATGTATTTATTAAACTATACGTATATTAATTATATTGTACGAATACTTTTGTATGGCAACGTAGGAGTCCCCCCCCTCACAACAAAAACACATTCATCCCAAAACAGCGTGAAATATTTGACTGCTTCCAATAAATGCATTGTAAATATTTTCAAAAACAATTCTCTCTTCTCTTATGTAAGTATGGGCTTGGATCAGCTGACCACCACCACTGGAAGTCTGATCCCATCGTTATCAGTGGCACAACTCGTCACGTGCCCCCTTAAATACAGTCAAAGACTATAAAACTATATAAGTTCTATACTCTTTGGTACAGTTCTGGTGAGCAGAAAGAAAATAATACAAAAAAAAACATTATGGATGAGAAGTTGGAGTGTATATATATAGACGATGATGTTGATGATGAGCCAGCCCAAATCATGAGATGAAAACAAAGCTTATCGCCGCACTCTCCCTGCGTATGGATGGGGATTCAATGTCAAGTTCAGATCCGCACAAAAATCCAATTCGTTCTTTGGACCTCCTCTCTAGTTTTTTATGTTTTAATTTTATTCTTCTCTACAATATTGAGCGATGAGTTCCAAAAACAGTTCTAAACGAAAATAAACGACCTTGCGAACATATATCTTTCACGTCCATGCGCCATGTACTCTCCGATATTTGGATATATATACATTTATTGTTTGTATTTTTCAGTTATGCATGGGATTTTCATTTGCTAATGTTTGGACGACTATTCCGTTTAGTTATTTATAGTCTATAGGGTCACTTCAGTTTAGTTTTGGTACGTTTTCGGCCAGAGCAGTGCTCTTGAGTTGAATGAATCCGCATGCAAGGCGACATTGAGGCGGGAACATGTATCTATAAGTTGGAATAGTTGGGGATTATATAGGAATAAGGTGTACTTGCGGGTTGGAGAAGCTTTGTATTTTTCAGAGTGAGTAGAAGACCATAAATGTTACGTTTGTAGAAATTAAATGGGTCATTGAGCTTGGTTTTATGAGATTTCAAAGGTAATATGTAAGAAGAAGCTAAAATTGGTTTGTTTAGGGGACGGTTTTCTGTAATATAAATCTTTAAAAAATATATTTACTATGTTTATGTTGCAGAAAGTATTTGCGTTGATTTTTATGTTTGTAATTCTCACTGAAAAGATTTCTCTTTAGGCGTAAGTCTAAGATTTCTAGATGTCCGGTAACTGAAAGTAATTATAATCAATGTGAGTCACTTAATCGGAACAAACAGCTATTTTACCACGACTAATTATAAATATAAGATAACTCTTTCATTTACAGAAAAATATGTATTCTTTGCTATAAAACATTTAAGACTTTCCACAAATAAAGGGTCTCTTACAGAGCCCGAAACTCCTGCCAAGTTTATTGTTTACCAAGCTCTTGAAAAACCTTATTTATATTCCCTTAATAGCTAAGAAAACTGATAAGCAATTGATCCCATCATAGTTATCTTATCTCATAACCCAGCAATATCTTAAAGATACATCCCGACCTTCTGATGAGGGCATTGCATCACTCTCGCTGCACTGGGGATAATTCATTGCCATTGTCGTTGGCTGGCATTTAATGCATTCACTTAATACGCCTCTGCCAGTGACAGTGAAAACATCGGCCTTGTCTGGACACTATTTGTGATCTGCAATGGAATAGTACTATATTTCCCATATGCTATATGTGCGGCTATTGAGTGAAATCTCCTTACTGCGTCTTAGATTGCATAAGCGATGCAGTGATACCGCCGAGAAATCGCTTGAACCCGAACCCAAAGCCATAGTGACTTGAGAGCGAGAGCTTGCCGTAATATTTTTAGTTAACTTTTTATTTATTTTTAAGTCACATTTTTTTGTAGGAAAGTACCGGCGTTCCGTGAGGCTTATCAGGGGGGCTCATCAGCCATGGGCATGTCACAATATAACATATATTATTTATGTGGGGGTTTTTTTTAGGTATTTATTACTTTTTGCAGTCGTATTTGTGTTTTGCTGTTTTCCACTTTTTGCATTTGTTTACGTTTTCGATTTCGTTTTTGCCAGCTAATGCCAAGCATTTGCACCAAAGTGAAACTAATAAAACTTGTAGTGTGTTTGTGTGTGTGGGAGGGATTTGGAGGGCGGGGGCTTAATAGGGGCTTTTGTGGGGCTGGGGATAAGGCTCGGGTAACGCTCATATTTCATGTCATAGTTCGCACTCATTTTAAACTTGACATAAAGCTGTGTTGGCGCTTGCGTCTCATATCCTGCGGGCAGTGCAACGCAATTTGCATCTCCGCTCCACGCTCCATGCTCCTTCGCTTCCTCGCCCCTTTTGCCCTTTTTTATATTTTGTGTTCTTTTTTTTTTTTTAATTTTTTCTCATGTGGCAGAGTGGAGAGTATAAAAGAAAATGATTTTGTGGCATAAATTAACGCCGAGAGGCACACGGAACACTATTAAAAAATACGGATCCGCCAGAGCTTACACATACACACACGGCTTCGTCCTGGCTTCGGCCAGAAGGATGTGGCTGCGGCGGTGCAAGTCGATGGCTTATGGAAAAGTCAGTTCCTGGATCCTGCATATTCGTCCTGCCTGCTCTTCATGTTTGTCAGAAGAGGGGGGCCTTGGCTCCACGTCCTCATGCAATTAATCCTTTTTCACAGCCGGCTCATCCTTTGGCCCGCAAAATGACTTTTTAAGTTAATTTCTTGCTGCGTTGAGAATCTTCAGCGTAAAATGAACGTTTTCCGTATACTTTCATATATCGCAGGCCTTTGTTTTTCAACTTCTTAAAAAGTATACTCCATCCTCTCAACCATCCGCTGGACTTCGTTAAAAATATGTGAAATAAAGGCTTTCAACACTTAGCCATAAACTTCAATTATTTGGTTAGCACAGTTATTTTTTATTTTCGTTTTTTGGTCAGAATCAACAGGTCCTGGCGGGCATTGTTTGTTGCCAAATATTTGGGTTAGTTAAATCCGATTTAATGGTCCGCACAATGTCAACATGACATCACATTTTCCTTAATCAAACAGGAAAAACACAGTGCTGGCGAAAAGTGCGAGCTAGACTTTGAATTGAATGAATAATAAAATAGTTTAAAGTATTTTTAAACAAAGAAAATATCAAAACTAAGATTTAAAGAGAAAAAGTATAAATAAGAGTTTAAAGAAAGAATATTTAAATATTTAAACTTGTAATCTATTAAATTCTTTCATAATTATATTAAAAATCCATCTCTAAAGAGTCTCTTTTATTTATTAGCTCTAAACATTGCTTACATAATAAATACCTCAACACTTTTGAAACGCACTTTATTGCCATCCTTGAAGACTTTGAAATTTGGATGCAAATTGGTGCGCAAATGGCATAAAATGAAATTACTCAAAATCCTTTGACAAATATGAAAGTGTTCCCCATCTAAAGCCTCATCCCCTGTGCCATTTTTGGGTAATGCCATTAAAAGCGAGCAAACGAAAGTGAAAATGAAAATGTTTTCCCATAGGCTGAGCTCTGTGGCCTCACCTTTTGATGATGACGAACATTGGTTTGGTTGCCAGGTGGAGATCCGGCCATAAGGACACCTTATGTTCATGCGTAGATGAGATGTATTACTTGGTACCCATTCTCTTACCAGAAATTCCCTTACAATTAGTCACAATTTGACCCCCGGAGGCTGAATCTACATTTTTTGTGTAACAGGATTAACCGCAATTTCTTTAATTAAAATTTCCATCAGCCTCGCTCACCCTGCCACCTTTGGGGTTTGGCGGGGTGGTGGGAGTTCCTAAGCCGGGGAGGGAAAAAGAAAAAGGATTGTAAATTACGCTGTCAGTCAGTCCTGAGTCAGTCACTCAGTCTGTCAACAACAATTAAAACGGGAAGCAGCGGCAACAAATTAAAAATTCATCTTCCGCATATCCCATGGATTTGTATCTTGTATCTAGTATCTTGTAGCCGGGCATCCTGTGGCTGGCATTCGCATCCTGGGGTTACTTGATGTGGTCCTTTTTTTTAATTTGATTGGCGCTTCTTGGTGCGGCGTTTCCGGTTTTTCTTTACTTACCACCTAGCAGCCCAGCTCCTTGATTCACTGAATGTGAAAGGAGTTGGAACCCTGAGGGTGGGTTAATTATTTTTTTTCTCTCGGATATTTTTGGATATTTGCTCAAGACACGAGGCCTACTTACTTGGGCAGCAATCATCCGGACTGATTGGGTTTGAATACCTTCTTTTTTGTAACCCTTTTTCTTTCAGTTGCATTTTTAATTGAAACCTAATTTTTTAGGTGTTCTTCGAAGTATCTAAAAAATGGCCGCAGGTGAGAGAAGTTTAATTAGGGTCTGGTACCTAAAGAATTTCTCTTTTATATACTTATGTATTTTACAAAAATTTTTCTCCAAATAAAGATTTATTTTCTCTGAAATATATAAGATAATCTGGTATTTTAAAGATATTTTTACCTTAAATATTGCAGAATCTTGTATTAATTATTACTAAATATTATTAGTTTTTATTAATGTTATTCAATTTAATACCCTGCTAACCGCATACAATTTTATTTTCCAACATTTTCGGGCTCTTCGGGGTCCTGCAACTTTTTTACTTTTGTTGTGTGCAAATAATTTGCAGCTCGTTCGCTTGCTCGCTCGGCGTCATTAACAATGTACGGCGGGGGGAAATGGTAGAAAGTTTTATCTAATTAATGAAACTTCAGCACAACGTCAAGAAGTCGGGCGAAGGAACCCCTGGAAAAGTCGTGGAAATCCAACGAAATTCGCTCCTTGATGTCGTATTGTTGACAGTGACGATACTGTTAAGGATAACTGAATGGAAGGGGGCGGTACAACGTGGCGTATGATTGCTTTTGTGTAAACAACCAGCCATGAACATATATATATATATATCTATGTCGTTTTCTGCTCTTTGCTCTTCATTTTCCATCTTTTTTTATGCATACATATTTTTTTATCTTCCGTCAAAAGTTTTTTAATTAGCAACAAAAAGTAAAGGGTTAAATAACGCGTTGAAAAGTTTCGGCAAGCTAACAATTAAGTTTCGGCAATGCCGCTGACACGCCCCCTTCCTTTCGCAAAAGGGGGTGGCAAAGGGGGGGTGGAGGCGCGAGTGCAGATAATGAGTATTAAGCAACACTTACTCGCAATTAAGTTTTGCTCCAGCCACCGCCGCCGCCGAAGCAGAGTCCTTCTTTGTTGACTTTTTTCCGGGCTGTAATTACGCGTAATCGCAAAATTAATTCCTGCACATGACTGCACCGCTCACCGTTGGACAAAATAGCGGAAAAGGGAAGGTACTGCAAGGATGCCGCGGTGCAAGGATTCCGGATTGCGTCTGGCAATAACCCGCAGCCAAAGCCAAGTCAAGGATGCGGCGCTATTCGACCACCAACTGGGACTTGGGTATATGCATTAACAATTCAAGCGAACAGATAAAACCGCGTAATATTCATGAGATTTGTTTTATGAAGTGCTAACAATGCGTAAAGCTAAAGCTACAATAGCCACAACAAGGATAACGGCGGAGCCAAGTTAAGTGGAACACCTTTCCCAAGTCCCCGCCCTCCAACGACACCCCCAGCAATGACTGCAGTGGCCGCAAAAGTTTTTTCGACTTTCTTTTGTGTAATGGGAATACTCTTACTTGGGGCAGCTGTTTCTAGATATAGTCTATGGGTGACATCTGTATCTTTTACAAAGATCTTGAAAAATTTTAACTGAAAACTAACAGGAAGGCACTATTATTTGAGCTTTTATTAAAATAAATTTAAATTGATTTTTATATAATACTGTTTTATTTATGGAAGCAGCATCATTTTTAAAAATATAAAATAGATTAAATAACATGTTTCTGATAATTTTGGGAAACTGTTTAAAATATTCTATAAATATTTAAAATTGAAATATGTCAGGGATTACTGTATTGAAATATTAAATATAATGTTTTTGTTATTATATTGTATAAATATTAATTTAATTATTTTCTCTTTCAAATTCATTTGAATTGATTTGTTTTTTATATACATAGATTCCATTTATTTATTTATAAAGCAACCTTTTATTATTTGAAATATACATAAAAAAGTTTCCTAACATTTTCCTTGAATATATTTATATTTTAATATATTTTTATATTTTAAATAATCCCAAAAATGAAAGCATTCCCATTGTGTGCTTGCCTTTACAGCCAACTTTTATTTTCAAGTTTATTTTTTCCTCTCACCAATTTCTGGGTTTTTCTTTGGACTTTCTTTCCTTGACTGGGCAATTTTTCACTTTCGCAAGATGGCAGCGCATTTTAATGAGCCACCGGACGCACGGACAGACAGGCGGTTAGCGCAGAGGGCAGGGGACTATCCTTCGCAGGAGTAGTCGGCGGTTATCCTGGCTGGGAATATGAGGTGCATTTGCATTTTCATTGAAGCGATATGTTAATGACTTGCTTACTTTGGCCCAGCCATCTAGATATCCTGCGAGAGGGAAAACCGCTGCAAGTGTTTGGTGTTCAAAATTACTTAAGGATTTGTTGTGCGATTGCGATTAGGCGGGACAAGTTGGCCAAAAGTTGATTCTGCCGCCGTAATTAGCCAGGTCATTTATCATTGCTGAAGCTGGCCGTGAGTTTTAGCCCCATTGAAGCTTCAATTGGCATTACTACACTTTATTCAATTTGTGTGTGTGTGTGGGGAATTTGGTGTAATTTTCCCATTTAGCATTTGGACTTGTGCCGTTTAAATCTAATTTGTGTATTTTGCTTAACGCTTCAATAAATAATTGCAGAAAAATTGCACATTTACATAACTGTGGGGATAATTTTGTGAAATAACAAAAACAAAAGAAACAAAAGCATACCAAAAACTCTTTTTGCTCCGCTTGCTCGGCATTATTTACATTGCACTTTTGTTGGATTTGCATTTGTGTTTGTGTTTGATTAAATAAAGTTTTCGATTTTGCACGAATTATATTGCGCCAGAGCCGGGCGAATGTTAAATGAAGAGAAAAATTGCATTTAAAAGCCAAAAATTGACAAAAGTCATTTCAACATTTTAACATTTTGCCAATGAAACAAAACTCAATTTGACGTGGCTCTCCTTGTGTGTGCCTGCGTGTGTGTCCTGTGTGTGTGTGTGTGTGGGAAAAACATTAAAATAATTGTTTTAAAATCCTTTTGTCAGAAAGCAAAGTAAATTATAAACACACATGCGGAGAGACATGACAGACCGACACTCAGACAGACGGAGGATAGAGACAGCCTGGGAGACAGGATAACATTTGCACATCACAAGTCATTGCATCCAGGACTCCAGTGAGCCATTAAAACGGATATATGACATCTGTGTGCGGTGTACGGTGTGCAGGGCGCCAGGACGAGAGAGGACAACTGGAAAAACATGGCAAAACATTAGTTTCATGGCAAACTCTATGCAAATCTCTTATAGTTTAAGAAAAAGAAAAGTATGAAAAATCATTTAGTCCACAGATGGGAATAAAATTGTGGCTATTTTGATTGTTACCCAATATTGCAATATTGCTTTGGCAGGCATTTTGCATACAGAACATGCATTTTCCATAAACCGAAAAACCAGCAAAACGTTTCAATTTTCCCATTTTATTCATTGCAAATATCCGATACATTTCTTCGTTTATTTTCTTTTTTTTTTTGCCTTTGTCAATGGGTGCGGCCGAAACCGGATTCGAATTCTTTTATTTTCTGGGAATATTTACACTTGCCGGAGTGGAGATGGAAAGCCAAAGCCGCACCACTCGTAAGATGAAGTTGGGCCCCGGAATCCAATCGGAGCTCATTTCATCGGACTGGAACGCCTCGACGACTCACCTTTGCCAGCTGCTCAATACAATTGTACAATATTTATTTAATGTAAATGAGAAACGGAGCCCAGGCCACATTCGAAGGGTGCGAGAAGCTGTAGCGGTAGCAGGAGGAACAGGGCATACAGGTCCTTTGCTGCAGCAGCAGGACCTCATCTAGCAGTAGTCCCCAATGTGTGTGCGAGTGGCAATGCATTGAAGCAAATTAAAATTGGAAATTAAATGTTTACGAAGCACAAAAATGTTAACGAAAAAGTAATTGCTTTTCCAACTTGCCAGGAATTGAATGGGAGCTATAAGTGAAATGATGATAAGGAGTGCAGATCTTAGATGGAGATAAGAATTTGTGTTTGATAAATACTTAAAGAGTTAATGAAATATGTATAGTTATACTAGCTCCGATTTAAAAGGAATCTAAGATGTTTGTATTTGATTTTAAAAGTGAGAGAATCAACCGTTAAAAGTAAGATTTTATTTTCTAATATTTATCCCACCTTCCACCCTATTTATTTATAACAAATTCCCCGTTTACCCCTAGAATTCATATATCCTTGTTTGCATTTTCGCCTGTCAACTGTCAGTCTCTGCAGGACCCAGTATTTGGCCAAGCAACAAGTCAGCAAAGGATTTACCCAGCGCTGTGCATCATTATCCTGCCATCAGCAGTGCGGGGGATCAGGATCGGAGGAGTGAATTGAATGGAATGATATCTGGTTTCCACATGCGTCGTCGCCTCATCTCCTTTTTGCAAGGACTGCTCGCAAGTTAACATTGTTTGTTCGGTTTGGTTTGCACAACGCCCGCCGCAGGATTCATTGTAATGCTCAGCTCGGGTGTCTTGTGGTTTAGAGTTTTCCCTTCCGTGCTCTTCCTGTTCCGGTTGTGTTTTCTTTTTGCTCCTTTTAATTTCCGCTCCGTTATGTTGCCAACTCCGGCTCGCTGGGCTCTCAGGCTTACTCAGGCTCTGTGCCTCTCAGGCTTACGGGTCTGGTCTCCTTTTGGCCCTTCATTTTCGTCATTGGCTCCTTGGCTACCTTGTTGATGTTGGCCAGGTGAGGCAGCTGAAGCTGACCCCCATCCAGGCCAGACATGCAGTTCACGTTCACATTTCCTTTCCAGCAATAACAAGGAGGCGGGGAGTGGAGAGTGTGTCACGGAGGAAGCGGGAATTTCAAGCAAAACGCCAATGGCCAACTCGGGCCATCGTCTCACCGGAATTCAGGAAATGCCATACCCGAAGTCGTAGCCATAGCCGTAGTCGTAACCGTGGCCGTAACCTGATGAAACCAAACATGCTAGCCGCCGAGGCAGCTAAATTGAAAGACAAGCGGCTAATGCCCGCAGGATTTCGGGGCTACTTCCGGTCTTTGCTATCAACAGAATGACAATAATTTTCACGAACCAGCTACCAGTTTTTGGGGTTCTTTATTTTGAATAATTTTACATAAACAGATTTTCAAAAATCCCTATAAAAAATTGATTCTTTATGGGTTTCTTGGTGATTTCTTAAACCATTTTGTAAATAATGTACCTAGAAACCAACATCTTTACACTTTTATCTTAAACTTAAAGTAACCAAATAATCAAGTTACTTAAACATTAACTTTGACTTTTTTAATTCTCACCATGTTTTCCTATTTTTTATGCTCTTTCGTTTTTAAAAATGAACTACTTTTTAAAACAAATTCCCCCCGGGGATATATCGGTTAAAACTTTTGCTGCCGCTGCCCCGCACTGATTGTCATTAAAATGTACAATAAAACTTTTATTGTTTGTTTGCTTGCCTTATTGGGCGCTTGTGTATGTGTTTTTTTTTTACAGGCAGCCAAAACTAATTAATATTAAAATAGCAGGCTCATAAAGTGATTTTGTTTTTGTTGAACGACCACTGCCACACACACCTGTGTCTCTGTTGTGCGTGTGTGTCGCGTGCAGCCTAAAATTATGCAACGCATTTTTTTACGTTTAATAAAACAAACCCGGCCGGCGGCTAACTATTAATTAACATGTTAATTACAATTTTTCATTGGCATAAATGCGAAAATGCAATTTGTAAAATGTCGCCAATATTAATTTTATGCACGGGCATTACTCTACATATATTTTATATATATATATTTGAAGCGGAAGGGCGGAAGGATGAAAGGACAGGTGGGTCGACTGACTCCTCTAATCGAAAAACTCGCTCAGGTGTATTATGCATGGGTGGGTGCAAAATATTGTGCAATGGCTGGAAAAAACCATTAATATTCTTATTTGCTTAGCCGATGATGGCAAAACTGTTAGGTGCAGCGGCACCGATTTTCCGGGTATCCCTCCAGCCGCCTCTCAGATATTTTGCTCCACATTTTGATTGGCAATCTAAAATGCGCCATATACATATATACTAAATCGGTGGTCGGTGGGGCACTAACCCACCTTTGTGTGTGCACAAGCTTGTTAAGTTTTATTTAAATTCGAACTGCAGTTTGCCGACCGCGTATCGGCCAGGAACTGAAGCTGGAAGCGGATCCGGGATGAGGGGCAGCTGGTTGTCCTCGCTCGCGCCTCGAGCGCCGTCGGTCCGCTGTGATTGTCAAAGGATGCGGCTAGGAAAATAATTAAAAATTCCATTTAAATGCAGATTAGCTCCGCAAAATGCAAGAGTACAAAATTATATAGAAAATTTCCCCCGATCTGAACCCACACACCTACAAACATGTGCCTGAGCGACAGCTTTAATAATAAAATGTTGCCTAAAAATATGCAGATCGCGGGTTGAAGCGGTTTTAGGAAAATGCAGCGAGACGGAAAATGCTTTTCCGTATGCATGCTCGGTCTCAGGTGCCGAAGCTGTGCCAAGGTGTGCCAATTATTCATGAGCGTTGTAATAAAATCAAAATAAGTTTCCATAACAATTGCATTAAATATTGAAGGCCGTTCTCTGTGTGCCGAGTGAGTTTTTTGGCGTTAGTTTTGCACTTTTCTAAGCTTTATTTGCATTCTGCATATTTAATTCGAATAATGCAAAAGGTGAGTGGAAAAAGGTTCAAGTTATATCCGTATTTAAAGAGTATAAATATTTCTTTTCGATGCATAAAATAAATTCGGGGACCCTCTGAACGAATCAACATAGTATGCATAAAAAACCTTGAAATGGCAATCATGTTTTTCTGCAATGGCCGCCCTCATCTCATCTTTATTGGCAATTGCATTGTTTCGGTTACATTACTCATACGCTCCGTGGTCCTCTTGCTTTTATTGAGCCCCCGCCGATATGGCTTTTGTCAATCAGTGTAACGGCATTTAAATGTACAATATATATGTATATATTCAGATATACTATGGAGACGAGCAACGTTTGCCGCAGAATTTCATGCATTTTTATACCTTTCTTGTTATATGTGACAAAAGGGAGAAAATAAAGCCAAAAAATGGAATTGTACCATTGGGACACATGCATTGCGGGGTGACTGTAATGGTTACGGATCAGACAGCGGCACAAGTCATCGTCATCAGGTTGTATTTTATTTTATTTTATTTTATGACATTTGCCCGCCTGCACTGCATCGGGAAAGCCAGGATCTGCATCAGAGTGTGGGACATGCCTGGCTGATTGCAGGACTGCAATTGTCAAAATGTAAATACGGCTCAAAAGTTAATAATCATGCCGAAGGCTGGGCCATCTTAAAATGCAGAGTGTTTTATTTTGGGGACCTCCAATATTTTTTTTTTTATAATAAATAAGAATAATGCAGAACATAAATATTGATAGTTTCTTGGGACTTATATTGCCTTGGATTTAGTTTTGTATTTATTTTGTTAATTTATATGTCATAGCTTATAAAAATCTCGAAACTATTTCTTATGTAAGATAAATTTATTAGCAAATATCTGGCTTCAAGACATTCTTAAATACCCCACACTCCCATCTCCTGATGACCATTTAATCCCTTATCCATTACACATTTACCATTTTACGATTCCCTGCAATTTAGATTTATTGTACGCATGTGAGCCTGTCTCTCGATTGTCTTCTTGTCCAGTTTATTACCGCCAAAAGCCTGCTGATGAAATCAAAATATGGACGAAGTATTTTCATAACCAGGCAGCGTGGGGCCAGGGGGAACTTTACAGCTCGTTTTGAAGGTACGCAACGATGTCCTGCGGCGGCCTGTTGGGCCCTCCAATGAACATTTGAAACGAATTCGGTTCGCATTCCGTTCCTCCTTCTTTTTTTATATGTTTTATTTCTTTTTTTTTTGCCTCTTTCTGGTATAAATTTCATTTTTGGTATGTTTAGAACGGCCAGGGGCATATTTTATGTACAACTTCAACACTCCCAGGCTGCTGGGCTCCCAGGATATGGCCAGGATGTGTGTGTGAGTGTGTTCTGTTATCGCACTGCATTTATGTATGGCCGAGTGAGTGTGTGTTTGGTGTGCTGTGTGTGTGTGGATGGATGATGCCCTTCCACGTGGGTTACTTAATATACAAAGGCCTTTAATTTCGTCTAAAGCTAAATAAACTTTATACCCTTTGGTATCTGCCGCATATCTACACACACACACACACACATCTGATGAGAGTGTGTATGGGTGTACACCTGCGGTCATGCCGCCACCAAAGGACCTTCTCTATGCCCGAGTGTGTGTGTGTGTATGAGTGTGTGTTTGATGTTTGGGCTGCGTTCTTTGGCGCTCTCTGTTTTGACTGTGTGTCTGCTATTGTTGTTGTTGTTGTTGCTGTTGTTGCAATGTCCTTGGGCGCATATTTGCATGTTTTATTGTATCTACTCGACTCTCCCAGTTTAGGTCCTTCAATCCTACCACCCACCCCCCCTCAACCCCTATACGTCAGGACTCTGAGCCCCGAGGACAGAGCGCCGCCCTCAGTACGCATGTACCTATGTTTTTAATTCTTTACATCGATATTTGGCCTCTGGCAAGTCAAAAACGCGAGCCGCTGCCAAAGGTTGATTGCGGCACCAGGCTAAAGGGGGGGTTAGGGAGGTGTGTGTGGGGGGCTGCTGGAAAAGCGGACAGCGGCACGTTAGAGGCAATTTCCCTCAAAATATGCATGATATGTGTGCTACACCTTTTGTTATGCATTTGTTTTGATGTTGAAATGTTACCTTTGCCTGCGGCTATTCTCTACATTATTTGCGCTACTTAAAGGGGTCAGAAATTATGGGGAAAATTAAAGATTAAATTGGGGACACATCACTAGTCTAAGGAGCAGCTTCAGTTGGATATTTTTCTTTGAAATTGATCTTTATCCAGGGATATCCTTATGCCTGGTCGAGGGCTAATTAAAAAGCGTTGCATACTCGAAGAAACCGCAGAAGACCTTTCTTTGGCAGCTCCACCCCTCACACACACACACGCACATACACCCTCGCGCTAGTTTCCCATTACCGGGATGTCTTGCATTCGCAGTGCGATTTTTAATTTGCGTTATACGAGGAGTTTCCTTTTGCCTGGCCCGCGGCTCACATGTGAGCACAGGAGAAGGGAGCACCGAGCAGTGAGAAAAGGACACAGGAGCATGAGGAAAGGATAAAGAGATGGCAAGCAAGCGCAAGGAGCGGAGAAGAGCAGCGTAGCGTGACATCGCAGGAGTAGCAAATGTCACGCTTCACTCATTTCCGTCCCATGATGTCGACGTCGTCGTCATCATCATCGTAGTCGCTGCCTGCTGATGAAGCTCAATGGTTAGTGGCAGTCAACCAGGACTTACCTCCATGTCGTCCTGCTGCCAGCCACCTTCCGGCTCCTACCGCCTACCGCCTGCCTCCTGCCGCCTCCTCCATTGGCAAAGAAAACCACATGACAATATTGGGTGGGTAGGAAGGTGAGTGCAGGGATTGCACTGCGGGAAAATTGGAATAATAAATTATATTTTTCAGCTATCTATATAGTATTTAAAAGATCTGTTTATAATATACAAAAAAATCCTTGCTTTATACCGTTTCATTAAGCTTAAATCTCGTCTCATTAAATATATTTTTCCTCGGTGCAGGAAGCCGGTTGATGTGGCTTGATGGAAGTGGGTGGGGCAGCCCCTCATTCCCCGCTCTCCATTCACCATTCTCCGCTTCTGTCCTCGTGCTCGTTCCCATTCTGGGTTGTGGCTCGTTCTGGGTAGGCAACCTCTCAGCCGGAAGCACTTGAGAACTTGCAATGGCCGGCGGGCATTCGGTGCGGTTTCGTGCGTCGTTGCCCCTCATCCTCATCCTCATCCTCGTCGTCGTCCTCATCCTTGTCGCCGAGTTCGCGAACTGAAAATTCCCTTCGTTTTCATTATGTTGCGGCCATGTTGTCCTTGCCTCGGCCTCGGCCTGGTCCCTCGGCCTGCTCCCTGGCTCCTGGCGTCAGCTCCTGCTCCTGCTTCTGCTGGTGATTCCGCTGCGGTTGCTCCTCCGTCATGGTTCTTTTCAGAGACCACGCCATCATTATTATGAACACCGTTATGCCTGCCAGCCATATATTCCAATTTGTTGTTGTTGTTGCCACTGCCGCTGACTCGCTCTTATTCCACCATCGCCAGCGGTACTCGCCTTTGTTGTTGCTCCTCTTGGTGTTCTTATATGACCGCCAAGTCTCTCCCTTTCTCCGCCACACCCAGGACTTTCTTTTGGGGGACCAAGAATGGGGGGTATATTGGGATCGGAGGTTTTCAGTGGTCAGCTTGATATAAGTTTTGAAATCTTTACGGGAAAACATATATATTTTAAGCTTGAAATTAATGATAACAAACTGATTTAGTATCTTTTTACTTGACTTTCTTTTAAAAAATATATTAAATTATATATTTAATATTTTCTTTCCCATTTATAGGGTATCCTCTGTCTGGCATTCCTCTACCTGGCAAGATTATTTCACTTGCTCCCTTTATTTTCGTTTATTTTGCAACATTCTCTGTAGAATTGCGTTGACAAAAGTCCTGATGCCTGCGCCTTGTGTGCTATTTATGAGTAATAAGAATAAGGATACGGCCACAGTTCGTTCACTTTACCTGTTACGATTCGCAATAAATAAATAATAAATTCTAGCTGCACTTTTATGCAAATAAATAGTTAGATCCATCGACTAACTAACCAACTGCCCCGCCGCCTGCTAGCCACAATAATAACAATAATCGTGCCACGCTTAGATAGCGCTCACACACACACTCGCACAGAGAGAGGGAAAAACGCTTTCAGCCAATTGAGGAGTTTAAGCATTGGGCCAAGTATGAAATTTGTTTGCATATCTACCGGCCGCCCCCTCTCCCTTCCTCACTCCCTTAAATGTTAAGTTGCCGCTGCTTATCTCTCTCTGTGGCTCTGGCGCTGCTTGCAACATGCGCCGGGGGCCGTTTTTACTTTTTGGTTTTTCGATACGACAGCCTCTTCACCCCCCCTTCTTGCCCGCTTCTTAGGGGAAGGACCAAGAGCTGCTGCTGCTGCTGCAGTTGGCCTCCTGGGCGTGTGTGTGGGAGCCAGAAATGGGGGCGTGAGTGCCGAAATTTTAAAGATAATTATTATGGGTTTTAACTCAAGAGAAACTTTAAAATTAAGAACTTTAAATATATATTTTTATGCCTTTGAAGTTTATAATAAGTTTGCCACAAGCATAAGGAGTCACTTCCAAACCTAGAAACTTACTACAAAACTTAAACAATAAAATGTACTTTTCCTAATTCACATAACTTCCTAGATTTAGAATTAAATAAATGTAACATTTTTATTTTATATAAGAAATATATTTATTATTTTTATTAATATCTCTTCCCAAATTTATGCAAACTTTGCCCCATTAGGGTTCGTGTCACGCCGCCACTTCTGGCATGTGTTAAGTTGGCCGTAAATACTTTTGGCCTCGCCTGGTGTTTGGCATTTGGTGTCTGCTGTTTGCTGCCTGCTGCCCGATGCCCAAGTGCTTCGATGCTTGGATTCCGGGATGCTGGGCTGCTGGTGCTGCCCGTGCCATGGTGTCTTACCTCGTTCCTCGTTTTTGGCATCTGCTCTTTAGCCCTAAGCTGGGATTCAGTTGGCCTCGTCTGGTCCCTCGTTCGCTCGGTTGTTCGGTTGTTGCTTTTATGAAATATTTGTGCTGCAACTTTATTTACAATTTTTTCGGTTATTTATTGTTGGCAATTTATGCTTTCGTTATGCATTTTTCGTTTCTTGTATTTGGTCAGTTCTTGCATTCTGATTTATTGGTAATGGAGAGTGTGTTTGGTGTGTGTTTTGTGGGCGTATGTGGAACCTGAACCCCACACACAAGTTGAGAATGAAACTTTTTGCCAAATGTTGCTAGAAATAGAAGCTCGACAAAAATTTCATATTTCTTTTAATTGCAGCAGCAGGCTGGCAAGGTTGCAATTAGTTGTTGCATCTGGAAACAAGGATCTATGCTATGAGGCGTAGGTTTTAAAGGGGGCTTCAAATGGGTTAAGGTTTTATGAAAAGTATTTTATATTTAGTTTTTAATAAATTGAGGAAAATATAAGAAAGTATCGGAAAGATAAGTATTCATAAATAGCTTTTAACTAAAGAGGGAGTAAAATATTTTTAGGCTTGACATAAGATACAACAAAAGCTTTAAAGAGTTCTTGGAATTCAATAAATATTTTACAAAGTTAATGGAAAATTTTTCTATATTCTATATTATATATTCCATTACTCTTTCAGTCTTTCCTACAATTTAATTAGAAGTTATAGTTTGGCGGTAGTAAATATGTACTTGCACTTTAAAAATTCTTTTTTATTTTCTTTTTATTTATTTTATTCTATTTCTATTCTATTCTATAATTTTGTTGAAAAATCATTAAATATATTAGTTAATATCTATTATTATAAAAATTAGGTGGTAAGCCGTTGCCGTTGAAAGGCAAATAATTATTACTTGTGGGTCTTCGGGGGGGATAGTGTTGTCTCTGATTACCGCCTTGCCGCAGCACATGCGTAATCCATTCCATGTGGTACATAACATTCGTATAGATCTCCACAGCGTTGCACCTTAGATTTATAGTGCTCATAATTCCGAACTGAACTATGCGGGAAGTACTTCCGAAATTCAATGGGGCCGTGACTGGGCTTCCGGAGTCTCCATTGCAGGATTTCGAATTGAAACTCACGGCGCATATATGGGACATATCCACTCTAAGGTTTGATATTCGGGAACAATATGAGCGATCGCGTTGCTGTAAAGTGTGAGTTTTTAAAATCTTGCTGGGGCGTCCCGTCTCGGTTAAACCCCAGCCGGTGACAGTCAAGTATGGGAGAGTATTCAAAGGATTAGAGTTAGTCAGCAGGCAAATGGGCCTAATAAAGTCTAAGAAAATGAAGTAATTATATATTAGAAATTAATAAAAATATTTTACTTTTCACTAACTTGTATACTGCACCGGCCTGGCCAGTCGAAGCAGGCCGATGTCATCTCGTGTATGATGAAAGTACTGGGGATGCGGTATTTGCTGATCCACTGGCACCTGGAGAGCATTTTGCAAGCAGCCTCTCGGCGAGCAATCAGTGCGGGAAGAGATGTCAAAATCACCTAAGAATACTACACTGTAAGGGAAAGTATTATGGGTTATATTTCAATAACACAAATTCCCTGAATATACTCACGTATACTCATAAGTTAGACAATGAGCTGCAGTCAATACAAAGCCTGAAAATCAACTTGAATTAAATCGTCTTTCTAAATCTTTTTTATTTAAAATAAATTACGATTTGTAATCAGCGAACCGCCGCAGGCTGTTTTGGGGGATGAAACATATGCCATCCAAGGATTTCCAAACATATCGGCCTCCTCGCCGCCGGCTATTCTTGTTGCCCAACGCCGCGATCCCGAAATCGAAGTGCCGCAGTTTGGCTCAAGGAATAGTGATCCTTTTGTTAGGACCACAAAAACAAATAAAATAATAATACTTTCAGTGATCTTCATATTGAAACTGAGACTAATTGTGACTTTGAATTGCGATTTAATTTATAGCTTGGCAAATTCGTAGATAATATATAGCTGGGAGGTGTTCTTAGAATTTAAAGATTACGAAAATTGATTTACAAGTTTCGAAGAAAACTATATACGAAAGTACAAACAATATTTTTCATAAAATAATGCAAGATAAGCAGCATGATTATGTATATTATATATATATTCAGAGCCCCATTTTTAATTCAGTGTAATTTAGATTATAAGTAAGCCTATTCTTTGTAATTTGTAATTTCCCTTTCACAATGCATTTTCTTGATTATTTTCCCCTTTCAGAACGCCCCTGTTGGCTTGGTAACCACCACCTCATCCTCTGAGCACTCTGAGAACGTATTTATTTTTCATTTTCAATATTCATTCTGTCTGTTCAATTTTCGGCAATTGTTTGTTACCAAACTCCGTTGCCGGCATTGTTCTTTCGGCCTGTTGTTTCGGCCAGGGACGACAGGCAGCAATCAAAATCAAGCCATTTGAAAGATATTTCCTCGAATTGAACATGACACATTTGTTCCGGCCGAGCTCCGCTTAATGAAGGATTTCAATTGTGCACAGAGTCCTTGCCTATTCCCCCGCTGAGGAGCTGACTCTGCTGCCAAGTGCCAATGATTCCCGAGTTAAATGGCAATCCCGAAGTGGAGTTGTGTAATTAAGGAGCCCGGAAAACGGAAACGATAATAAAGTATCTGGAGCCTAAGCCTGGCACTTTTCCGCTTGATTGAACTGGAAGGCAGATGTCGATGGATGCAGATACGGAGATGCAAAGATACTCACTCGTATCTGTAAGTATGTTCGAGTGCAATTTGTGCATTGATTTTATGACTTTTATTCTATCCGCTGGCCACATAAATTTCGCTCTGAATTTCTTCATTATTTTTTTGGTTGGTTTGCTGCTGTTATTATTGTTGTTTCCGATTCGACAGTCATCATATATCAATGTCGTTGCAATTGATAATGCTCCGTGTGTTGCAGTGGCATGCAAGGACAATAAAGTCGGGCATAAAAATCAAAAGCTGGCCGCTGGGCACACATTTGATCTGACATTTGTTGTTTCCTTGTCTTTTGTCTTATTTATGTTTATTTACTTAATGCCAAGTTATCGTATTTAAATCAAATATTTGACTAAAATATTATTTCTCATAATAAGAAAAATGTCGAGTCGCCGCCTCAAGCGTTCTCAATGTGTGCAAATTGCGCATGTGAAAATTTAAATGGAAAATAATCAAGTTATCGCTCGCCGAAGTCTGTCAATCTGCGTTCGAAATGCCTCTATACGGATTTTTGCATATATATGTATAAATATATATATATGAATCTGCCCTCTGACCCTCTCTGACCACCGCCTACCCAGGGCAACTGCAATCAAAATTGCAAATACAATAATATGAAAAGCACAATGAAATAAATTGAAATACCTCAAGCTATGTAAATGGGCCACAGCTCGGCCAGCGATGTCCTGTCCACGCACAGCATGACCACGAGCAGGAGGAGAGGGAGTGGGAGTACGGAAAGGAGTTGGAGCGGGAGAAGGACCCCCTGGCCATACAGATACACCCTCATGCTCGCACACCCCCACACAAAAGGAGAAAAGGTTGGCAACCTCCGCTTGTGTCAGCCTCTTGCGGCTTCTTAGCCACAGCCAGAGTTTAGACCTTAACTCAATCAAATTGTGGCCAACAAAAATTAGATATATTAATTCGGTTTTTATTTAAAATAAATTTTAATATTTATATTTAATATTTAGTGTTTCAGCGTGACAGAAAATTAGCGTATAGCCTTTTTTGAAGAGACCTGAAAAGGAAGCACAGAGTGAGAAGAAAACTTGCTTAAAATTGTGTTTAAAATTTATTTTATTACCACTATTCAGATTTATTTATTTGGTAGGTTTTCTTAGGTAAGAATTTAATAAAAAGCTCTCAGATAAGTTTGTTAAATATTAGATGTATCCTTTATAAATAGACATATATTAATATATTTATTGAATTCAGTTTTCTACCTAATAAAGGAACCTTTAAAAATCTTTATTAAATACTACTTGCTTCTAATAAATATTTATATTTATTTGTATCGTTTATAAAGTACCTTTCTATATAAATGTTTCCCTGAAATTCCCTGTTAAAAACCGACTCCTTTTAGGGTATTTCCTCTTCATCGTGGTCCCTTTTTGGCTAGCCAGGTTCCTTTTTCTCTCCTTTTTTTTGGTTTGTTGCCTGATGGGGGTCTGAATGCTGCTGAATGTTGCTGTGTTGCTGTGCTGCTTTTGCTGTTGTTGGTGCGACGGCCTCGTAATCAGCATTTGTGGCGCTCGAGGTCATCCGCAAAGTCTGCAGGCGATGTCGGAGTCGCCGTCGCCGTAACCGTTCCCGTAGCCGCCTTTCGTTGTTGTCGCTGCTGCTGCTGTGGCACATGCAACACGACAACAGCAAGAACAACGAGAGTTCCGTATGACGCCGCTTCATCTTCCTGTTTCTGGCCCGAAGCCAAGTTCTGGGTTGGCTGGAATATTATAATTACAAGCGAAACAGGCCCCAGAGCCCTGCTCTCCTCCATTTCGGTCCAGGCATCAGCTTTGGCTTTGGCTTGCTCTTGGACTGAAGCCGTAGTCGATGCTGTATCTTTGCACTGAGGGAAAATTGAGTTATTTTACGGAAAATATAGTGTAAATTGGGCTTAAATCTAGAAGAAATATCTAAAGATACAACTGAAAGGATTGTAATTATTTTTAATATTTTTCTTTAATTCAAAAGTGTTTCTGAAAGGTTTCCATTTATCTTTTTCTCTGCAAAGTCATATCTGTATCCGTAGCTTTAGCAGTCATGGCAACCTGGTGGAGGCACAGCAGCCAAGGCAGTCCCACTGGGAGTGGGTGAGAAAGGAGGCTCCTAGGATCCTGATTCCCAAATGAAGTCGAACCAGCGCCAAAGGTGTCCGCGCTGACGTTGTGACAGTTTCAGTTACCGTCTGTTTGAAGGAGGCAGCTTGCCTGAGAAGCCCCACAGACGAGTGCGGAGTGTGAGTGTGTGTGTGGGAAGTGTGTAAGCTGGTTGCATGTGTCTCTGTTGTACAGCTGTTGCTACTGCCACAACTCGTTGACTGAGTGACTGGTTGACTGGCTGACATGGCTAAAATGCCACAAATGAAGTGGTCTTAGCCCCGGCTCGATCTGGGGGATTGGAACAACTTTATTTCGACTTGAAATTCGTGTGAAAATTATTGAGATGCATTTCCCCCAGCCATGAAAACGAAGAGTATTTTACTAGAGTCCCTCCCCCCGGAGCCCTACTGCCTTCCCTTCTACTGCTCCTCTAAGCGGCGGACATTGGCGATTATCTTGTCCACGACTGTGAAACAAATGAGCGTCGTAGTCGCACTGAGCCGGAGATATTGCCCGAGGGACATTTGCCGCATTGTTGCTTCAAAGAAGATAGGTCTCTTGGCTTCGGTTTTGGTTTTGGTTTCGGGTCTCCGGTCTTCGGTCTCTACATCCGTATCTGTGGCATCGCTCTGTGTGTTCAAGGCAAAAAAAGAGTTCCCACATTCCCTATATGTGAGAATATCGCCCTCAGTTCAATTGGCATCCATCGTTTGGGGTTTTCGGGTTTTGGTTTTCTGCTTTTTGGTGGGGAGGCCTTCCAGCCAAGTTGGCTTATTTGCGCTTTGGGAGGCTCCAGCCAAAATTAATAAGCCTGCTTAATGGTCCTAACGGAAATGGCTCTAACTAATTAACATGTCCAATAAAATAGTAATTAATTTTGTGGCTTATTAAGAGATTTCTTTTGAGGGAAATTTATTAATTTAGAAAATGTTATGAAATATGATAATAATGACTTACTTTTTTTATTAATTTATATCTTATCTTACATAATTTATTTTTAAAACATTTTAAAAGCATTTTAAATTGTACAATTGAGTTCCACAAACAAATCCCTGGGAAATACCTTGATTTTCAGTTGCAATTAGAGTTTTTCTCCCCCTCTCGTTGGCAGAGCTTTTCTTTCTGGGGTCTGGTTGAAGGGGGGAACTTCGGTCTTGTCAGGCCAGTGGCCAGCGGCTAGATTTCATATTCGGATAGTGAAAGAGGAGAGCTGAGAATAAGAAATAGCCCGCCGGGCATCCGCAAGATACTCTGCTCTCCCCTTTACCCTCGCTTCGTAGATACTCTCCCCATTGTTTGTGTTGTGTTTACGTTGTAAATGGCAGTTGCAACGGCCCCTTCGTCTGAGCCTCGAACACGTTCGATGTTGGCTGCCGGAGTTTTGTGCCAAAAGCCGAGAAGTACGAGTGATTTACGAGCATCTTTAGCGGCTCACAAAAATATTTTCAAATTACATAAATTGTGCCAGAATTCGAGCCACACCCCAGGGGATTAAGTCCACGGATTAGATGGGGCCGGGGGCAGTGACATTTATTTGATGTCAGGAGATACCGAGAGATATGGGTTCGTCACAGGCAGGGAGTGCGGCAGGTGGATAAAGAATAACTATATATATCCATCTATTTTTGCACCCTGCCCGCCTCATTCATTCCTTTGACAATCGACAATTTCAATTTGTGCCGAGCGTTGGCAATGTTTTTGCAACACGCGCACGCCGGCAATTTAAATTTATGCATGAACATTTTCTAATACCACTTAGAATAACAGAAATAATTTATTATTTTTAACACTTTACAATTTCGTTGCTGTCCGCGGTTGCTGGTTTTCGGTTCTATTTTGGCCAAACAACAAAGCTTAATATTTGTTTTTCATTTGTTAGCGCGTCAGGTGTGGGGAAGCGCCGCCAAAAGGAGGCGTTAGACCGCGAGTCCGATTCAACACTTTGGTGGGGAGCGAAAAACAGCAGGAAAAATAACAGCGGGAAAACAGCAGAAAATATCCATTTATAAATATTTTACAATAAATATTTCGCCATTGAAATCGCATTGAATAAAACAGTGAAGGTAGTTTTATTATTGAAATGCAACATATTTTGATTAAAATTTTGTACTCTTGGCAATTGGTAATAGAATCATCTCATTGACAGCTTTGAAGCCCTCGAAATCATCTGCCAAATATAGATAGATGTCGTGTAGGTCACTGAAAACTAAAATTTTCGATTTTATCGACTAACTCGATTAATACAATCCCTTTTGATTACCTTGCTGAAACTAGCCTTAATGAAGCTCTTTCTGGGATAAGATTAATTAGTAGAGCATTGGGATATTTACTAATAAATTAATTATAAAATTTTTGGCTCTGTACACTTCTCGCATTTTCTAAAAAAGAAAGAAACTTAACAAGAAAACTATGAATTTTTCCCAACTTTATTTACACAGTTTTATCGATGTCATCCTGAACCCAAGTCATAAAACTGCTTTGCAAGGATTACGTAAAAATATAAAGATATTCATCGATTAAAATGTATTTAATATCCACAAGATAAGATATTATATATAATCTTCCGAATTCAATCGACTCTAGTGTCAAGGACTGCTTTGTCGTGAGATTCCCCTGGTGTCCTGCAGGCGCATTTCACACATTTTCGCATTAATATGCAATTAAAACAGAATAGTTGCAACTGCTGCAACAGTGACTGTCGTGGCAGCTGCGAGGCTGTCCGTGTTAGTTGCGCAAGCGCAGATCCTTGGGCGATTCTCCACGACCCATCATTCGGCAGATCGCCGCCGGTTATCCTTCGGCTTCTATCTCCGCCTGCTTCCGTTGCGCCCCAGCTCCTTCTGCTTCCCCTGCTCCAGCTTTGGCTTCGGCTTCGGCTCCTGCTCCCTTGGCCGCTCATCAAAGCGTCTAAGTCCTGCGGCAACATTAACACAGCGATGCGCAAGGACTGCGCTGTCGCTGTCTCTGTCGACTTCGCTGCCAGCCGCAGGACATTTTTTCACGCAGCGACGCTTTTTCAGTACAGTCATGCAGCGACTGCGACTGCGGCAGCAGCGGCAGCGCTTCTCATCCGCAACTCCTTCAACTTGGTTCCGTACTTAGTACATAAGCCGTTGTACATAAACAGCTGTACACTGTGCGAAAGGTCCTTGCTAAAATGAGAATAATTATGAAGATATTCCTATTTTTTAGAGTATATAAAGTATTATTTTGTAGGAGAACCGCTCGTTATGTTTTAGTTTATTATTAGAATTTATTCTTAATTATTTCTTGTTGTTAATTTTTCTAGGGTTGGATTTTTCTGCCAGTGCATCCACTGCTTGGGGCCATTTGGTATGGCGCAACTAAAATGCAGTTGTTGTTGCTTTTTTCGCCTTTTCCCCGTATTTGTCTTCAGTCGTAGTTGGCGCAGTTGTTGTTGCCGCTTTGGCATTGTTGGCGGTTCTTTGCCATCGCATCGCCGGCAGCTATTTGAGGCAAGAACGTGGCTCGCGGGCTCCATCGGACAGAAAAGGAGCTGACAGGACGACACAGGACTCTGGCTGACGCGTAGACTGACTTGACTTGACTCCATCTCTGACTTGAAGACGGCTTTAATTGCGTTTGAACTTCAGGAGAAATAAAAATACCAATCGAATATGTTTGTAAAATAAAGACAACGAAAACTGAAAGCCGAAACCCCCAAAATTGAATTGATTTCAATTAATTGGAAGGAGTTTTTCAGTGGGCGGTAAAATTATTTAGAGAGATGCCTTGAAACGCACTTTGATTTTGATTTTGTTGTGTGCAACTGTCAGTTGCATAAATTTCCAGTCGAATGCCCTCGCACAGAGAGATATATGTATGTGGAGGGGAGTGTGGGGAGGAGGAAAAGCCTCGTTTGTTGCGCTTATTCATTCATTCGAATGTTAATTAAATTGTATTTAAACTGCATCGACTTTTGACATTTGCATCCTGCCTGCTCATTGAGGCGCATAATTTGATTCAGGTGAAAAAGTCTCGTTTGTGAAATGCAACTCCATTTTATAGTCTTTGACTGGAGACAGTAGGTATATATATTTTAATCAGAAATGGAATTTAAAATTATATATTCTATTAAAAAGGTATTTTAATGTTGTACTAATGTGCATTGGGAGAATAAGAGGGTTGTGCAACCACCTGATGCAGCACAATGCTAAAAAAGATGCTTTTATCTCTGCCACCAGTTTAAGTTTAGACAAGTCTAAGGTGCAACATCTGGCAGTGAATAAATAAAAGAACCCGGCTGCAGCTTTATATTTAAGTATTATGTTTAGTTATCTAAAAGCAGCTTGCCAACTGTACGCATAAGTACATAATCCCTTGTAGGTATCATAAACTTAAATCTCTCATCCCGGAATTACCATTTCCTCCACATTTTATTATCCTTAATGTATGCAGGTAAATTCGCGGATTTAGTAAGAAATTCAACACAATGGGATTCAGAGTTACTCGGGTTTTTGGCAATAAACTAGGTAGATGTCTTTCGCTGTACCTGTGCATATATAAGGACCATCTGCTGCCTGGCCATCATTAGTTTAAAAGTTCATCTTGGCCAGTGTACAACCCAAAAAATGGATGCTTTGCTAATTCAGTTAAATGCTTGCAGTGAGCTAATTGCCGAGGGTGCCGGCAGCACGGGAAACATTGGCTGGCTGAACGAGTTCTGTGCCACATTTCTGGATTTTGCCAGCGACCTGAAGGCGCAATTGCCAGAATTGGCTCCATGCAGCAACAACATAGATGTGGAGACAATCTTCCTGTGCCTTCACCAGGTGGTTGCCTGCATCCCCCATCTGGAGAAGGGAATCAGTGAGGACGCTTCGCCGATGACAAAGCAACATTTTCTCGATCGCTTGGACTGGTGCATGCGCCGGCTGCTCATCTCTTTGACGCAACTGAAAACTAGTCGCGATGGTAAAAAGAGCCTGGAGGATACTTCATTGGTGGAACTGATGGATTTGGCCTTGGACCGTTTGGATTCCTATATAGAAAAGCTGGCGCAAAACAGTAGCAACTCTATAAACATTTTTGAAGAGAGTTTCTTGGAGGATTACAATCCCCTGGCCAGCATTGTGAATCACATTGTCCGCCATGCCTTGGCCTTTGCCAATGTTGCAATTTCAACCGATAAAAAGGCTTTGTCGGCACTTTGCGAGACTTTGCTTGGTGAATGCGCCACCTTCCATGAAGAGGAAGGCAATCCAAATCCTGGTCATCGTAAGCTGGAAGCCCTCTCCTTGGAGCGAGCTCTCTACGCCCTGGAATCGTACCTTAATGAGGCTCTTCTGCACCTGCTATTCGTCGGCTTAATCGAGTTTGAAAACACATCGGTGGCAAAAATCAAGGAAGCCGTGCGATCGGGCTCTCATGCTGCCCAGGAGCTAATTGGGTCATTCGACACCAACATGGAGCGCATCCAGCAGATCGGAGTGCTGGCCATAGCATTCTCGCAGAATATAAAAACAAAGACGATCGTACGCAGTTGCCTTGCCTCCTTGGAGTCTTTGGAGGCCTGCATCATTCCGGCTCTGCAGTTGTCGGAGTCAACTTCTTCGGCACATCATGTCAAAATCCTGGAGGATCATTTCAATGAAGAGATGCGGATCTTCCGCAGTATTATCCATGAGATCATCGACAGTTCCTCGCTAATTAATAATTACCTTGATATGCTGGCAGAAAGTATGCAGATGCTGGACAAGGACCACCTTATCCTGATTGTTCAGATGGGCAATGTATTAGTGGATCATTTCCAGTTACCTGCTAATTATTCAGTCCTCGGTGAGGACGCCAAGCGGGTACACCATGACTTCATACTGATCCTTCGAGAATGCAAAGCTGTGGTCAATTTGGACTTTTCTCTGGACCCAAAACGCATTGCCAAGCGTCTAAAAATGTTGTATTCTGTCCTCGCAAAGCTGAGGAATTTAATTTGTAAAGATTCCCTGGAAGACAACACAATCTCAACCAAAGAACAAGCGCCTTGTGGCAGCAGCAGCAGAACTTTTACTAGAAAAAACCGATCGGTTTCTAAAGGACATTCCTTTGTTAAAGATTGCAAAAATTCAACATATACGCAGGATACCTTTCGAGTTAGCACAGAGTGCGATTTAATAAGTTTTCAGCTCACAAATATTCTTAATATTTCATAGATCTTATTAGCCATATGATATTACAAACATTTTAAATATTGTAATTAAAACAAATAAATAAATATTTCCTTGAAAATCTACTTGCTCTTAAATTTCTTTTTTAATATTATTAAAAACTTTTTCCTCCACTTAAATCTCTTAAATTCCCAGAAAACCTCTTCCACTGACTTCCACTTTTCCCCACTTATCTTTTGGCGGCAGACAAACAAAAATGGTAGACAGGAAACGTCATCAGCAATGCGGCATGTGGTTCCGTTAAATTTTTGTGAATGCATTTCCTTCTCTGCACGGGAAATTAAAACGCTGCCTATGCGGCGTATGTGTAATATTGACAAACACACACATCCTGCGAGGAGACAATGCTCCCTCCAATGCTGGCAGATAAGCAGCGGCTCGTAGTCACCATAATCATAATAATAACAATGGCCGGCTCCATTTCGGAGTCATTAAGCGTCGTTTTATGGCCGCTCTGCGTGGGCCAAGCTCCTCGGCTGGACTCCTATCCCCAGACCATGTCCAGTCCTGGGCCAATTGGTATGCATATTTGGCTATTAAGTGCAGCTCGTAGAGAGTGGGCGAAAGAGTTATCTTCAAGCCACTAAATTGCAGCTGATAAACGCGGCCAAAACGAGGTGGCAGCGGCAACAGCGGCGTTGGCATTGGCAATGGCAACATGGGGGGGGAGCTACCAAAAACTTTTGGCCCAGACCACATCGTATCAGCTGAAGGAAATTTTAATTAAATGTCGCCGCAAACGATGCGGTAATATGAATCGAGTCGAACGGCATCGAAGAGGAGCTGCAGTGCACTTAAAGAAAGCTGGAGGAGTTGCAAGGTGAAAGAGGGGGGTTTTCCTGGAAATTTAATAAATTCTGGCTAAAGCCTAAGAATTCTAAGGAGCTAGTGAGCAGCCTAACTAAGCTTGTTGTTTACATCATTATTTACTTTTAAAATTATTTAGTTATATGAATATATGTGGCGGGGCTAGGATTATTCTCTTGCTGTGGCCAAGCTTTTCCCTTAAGATTTTAAATTAGAAATCTTTTAGGAATAAAATCAATTTTAAAGACAGCCAATTAATCATAAAGGTAAATCTATTACCTCTAGTTTCAGAGTATAAATCAGTAACTCTGCCTTATTGAATAAATAAGTAAAAGTAAAATGTATTATATTAATTATATTAAAATTTACGAGCAACTTAACTACAAACCCTTTTTATTTCTCAATTTAAAATGAATAAATATACATTTTCTATTAAGTTAATATATATTTCCACCATTTTTCTTCAAGTGCATCCTTGTCGCAGGTATTGGAGGCATTATTTTAGCGTTCAATATGATTGCAGCCTGGCGGGCCATTGGCTCAATTTATCACAATGCCAAAGCAGGCCAAGTCGGGGCGCTTGACCAGAAATCACAAAATCGCAGGATTTCACATTGTGGAGTCCAGAATCGAGAGCATGGACCAGGGAGCCCGTGAGTCCACCGTCCAGCATCGGCAATGAGCCTCATGAGCGCCTGTCAAGCGCCGCGACTGCACTTAATACCGTTTTCTGACATCGCTGCCCCGCCGCTGCCGTGAATTGCATTTCATGTGTCAGCGTTTTTAAGCGCTCTTGGCTCTCGGCAGTTTTGGGTTTGGGGTTTTTCGGAATCCTGGCTTTCCGGATTCCGGATTGGGGTCCGCCAACCCATTGACGGCTAATTTACGAAGTGAGAGAGCCGCGCCCCTTATGCCCCAGCTGAGCTGAGCTATTTAATAAGCAAACAATGCGGGAGTAATGCGAAAAGAAATGGGAAATCCTTTAGCCCTTGAACTGCCCTGGGTTATGTGAATGTGCGGGATAAGGGAGAGCTGTGGGGTTGGGGAGGGGGAGGTGGAGGTGGAGGAAGGTGAACACGCGGAGGTGACTTTTGGGGGTCAGAATCAGAATCAGCGACTCGCTGTCGCAATTGCAGCTGGGGGAAAGCTTGGAAGATTCAGGACTGTGGGCACTGCCAGAGAGTAATGTATATTTTTGAGGAGATTTTGGTTAAATAAGTTAAATAAATTCTTTAAAAAAATTAAGAAGTAATAATACATATTAGTAATACTAAATAGGAATATAATAAACATTTTTCTTTTAGCAAACATTTAAAAATTTTGTTTGTTTTCATATATATTTTGATAAAGAAATATCTTTTAAATTCTTTTTAGAATAATTATTGTATGTAAGCGCAGAAAAATAGGCAATAGATTTCAAACACAGGATACAGGACATTCTATTGGAAATGCATAAATATAGTAAATATATAATCCGATTTAATCTATATCAAATAAATCTTAAAACCAACCTTGCCATGACAGGCATCACTGTACCTTTTACACGTTGAGTTCAAAAATTCATCATTGTTGGCTGCTGCTGCATTGTTGCCAAAACCCCTCGTCCCCTCAGGAGCCGCCTCCCTTCCTCCTTCCCCCTTCCCCCTCGATGGTTTCTCCTGCAGCTCCCCGCACTTACCGCAAACCGAAACTGACTGATGCCTGGGAGCTACTTTTGGGATGAAATATTATAATTACAAGCGAATGTCCTGCGGCCAAGGAGGAGCAGGAACAGTGGCGGGGCATACAGGGGGGGTTTCCAGGCAGGCAGGCAGGCAGGGCAAGGGGGCTGGCTGGTTGGTCCGTTTGGAAGCGACATCAGCCAAGCCATCAGGCAGCAGTCCAAATCGCTCGCTCTCTCTGTCTCCGCATCCATCCCGCTTGCTCTTCTGCTCGTTCGGTGTGTTCGGTGTTTTTGCCCTGAGGGGCCAACCATCAACCCCTCTTCTTGCCCCCCCTCACTGTGGAGTATCTGAGCTGCAGCTTCTTCTTCTTCTTAACCCTCAGTTGCAACATGTTGCGACGTTGTGTTTATGTGCCCGCCTGCCGGCACTGATAATTTAGATGCGCTGACTGTGATAAGCCTTGAAAACAGGTTTCAATGTTTCCAACGCCGTCGAACATGCTCGCTCGAACAGCGGCAACAGTTAGGAGCGAGCGAGCAGGATGGCCATAAACTCCAATTGTGGGTGGATTTTGGGGGGTGGCTTACTTCGGTTGTGGTTGGGCTTAACCCGTTATTAATTGCAACTCGATGGCTTGCAGGTATTTATTAAGTTTTTGTTTAATTTCTAAAACAGGCATCATGATGGCCATGTATATTTGTCTCATCTCATTTGCACTCATTTCCCTTCATTTCATCTTAATTTGCAGGCACAGCCCAGGTTAGAATAATAGCTCTAAGGATGTGCATTAAGAGGAGGCTAAATTTGGATTTTGAATGATTTTAGCGGGATAGTTTAAGCCTCACTGAAATCTACATTTTGTTTAGCTACGTTCTTTGATATACTCCGAATATATTATTTAATTTAAAAGAAAATATTAAGAGGATTGAAATCATGAGCTTGTATTTTATTTCTTATGCTATTGAAAATAATTTATTAATATTATTAATTAACTAAAGTATGATAATTTAATAATTATATTAATAAGACTCAATGGGAGATCGTGTAGTTCTAGCAATTTCCACAATCCAGTTCATGTAGTACATTACATTCGTAAGGACCGTAACACTTTGGCAGTCTGTGGCCCCATAGCTGACAACTCCGAGTTGAATAACACGATTCCTGCCGTCGATGCGTTTAGTAAATAAGATGGGGCCTCCCGAGTCTCCCTCGCATAGTGGCGACGTGGAGGATCCGGCACAAATCTGGGACATGTCCACATTTTCTCCGAAAGTTTGGGAACATTTCCTGCGATCGTGCTGTCTCAAGGTAATTGTCCTGAGCTTATTGCTCGATTTGGCAAATTCCGTTTTGCCCCATCCGGTGGCAGTTAGATACGTTAGCCGCTCCAAGGGATTATAGTTGGTGGCCAGACAGATGGGCTTGATATATTCTACGGCGAAGATAGTTCAAGTTGGAAAATCCATCCTGGCTGGAAAATAGAATTTTCTTACCTGTGTAGCTCACTGCCCAGGCCAGTCGATACAAAGCTATATCATGTTTTATACTTTCATCTCTTTTAGAGTAAAAGGGATGACGAATTTGTGCATTTGCGGGAACATCAATGGAATTTGGGAGATGCTTTGACCTGTCGTATGTGCCTAACGTAATAGTCCTGCGAAAGGAAAAACGCATCAATTAGTCATAAAAATAATTTAGTTTTGGAAACTGCAAAGCCTCAAAACAGTATCTCAAAACTACTTACGTATTTGGGCTAAACTTGCAATGCGCTGCAGAAAGAACAAAGCCTGATGGATACCAATAAAATGTTGTAAATTATAATTTAATAATTATTCGATTTACACACTTACGAGGTGCGATTAGAGAGCCTCCACATCCAGATTCACATGTGGAGCCAGGATACATAATGCCTGATAGAGAACTAGATAGTTTATTTTCCAGTAAATATTAAGGACATGGCTTACTTACAGGGATATGTGGTGGAAATATATGCCATCCACGGATTTTTGAATTTGTCTGCAATTCTATCTCCGGATATTCTTGCAACTCCGCAGTTGGGATCCAGAAATGAAACCGAATCTTGTCCATTTCCTAGAGCTAAACAGGATAGCAGAATAATAAATGCTCTGCTGTTCTTCATATTGAAAATCTGACTGAATAAACCGATGGCCAGGCCCCGAGTTTATATTTACATTTCATTTCGGTGATAAGCCTTATATTTAAATGGAAATTTGTTTTTAGGGAAATCAATGACGCATTCTTTAAATTAAGAATTTTGCCATTTCGGTCAGGTTATCAAATTAAAAAATCATAAAAAATACATTTAAGAAGAAGGCGTGATTAGCTCAAAATATTTCACACCATATGACCGATTCATATTAATTCTGATTATTCTTTCCTTCCGTTCTTTGCGTTATAATTGTTCACAGTATGCTGTCTATAAGCATTAAGCTATAATTAATGACTCAGTAAACTGATAAGCCATATGAATTGGGTTCGAGAATGGGAAAATTACTTTAAGTTTATTTATTTAGTATATTATATATTATACATTTTTGTTTATTATACATTATAAATTTATTTAAAACGAATAAATATTTCCCAAAACACATAGGTATTCTTATGTTAATATTTATATTTTGCTTTGAGTGGAATCTATATTTAATGGGTTGAATGTTATCAAGATCTAGAGTATATATCTTACCTTCACTCAAGAATATATCTTGTAGGCAACGACTTCTACCACCTTACCTATTTATTTATTTTATTTTATATTTTATAGGGATTAAGATTAATCTAAGCATGAATTATTATCATAATGTATCTAGAAAATAGTTTAACTAACTAAAACAATTTTATATAAATATATTTTAATAGGCAATATTATTAACTTAACTTAAAGTTAAGGTAAAAACTCCAATTAATTCCCCTCATTTTCCCTTCAAATCTTATACGAGCAAATCAAAGCTAATGTTTTGACAGCTAGTGTACCTATATACGGCTGTCAGTTTTATTGAAAATTAGCCTGCAGTTAATTTAGGATGTCATTAAATTTCTACAGCCCCATCCTCTCCAGGCTTGCCATCCGCTTGGGACCCGAAAGTAATGCATGCAGATTATAACTTAAATATGAAATGTCACGCATTGACAGCCATTTTTGAAAAGTGTGCAGCAGCAGCAACAGCAAGTTTTACAACTCGGGGCCAATCCGTTTATGACCGGACCGGAGCTGGGGTCTCAAAGCCTCTGGTGCTCTGGAGCTCTAAAGCTCTGGAGCTGGAGAGCTGGAGAGATGGATATGGATATGGAGTCTCGGATCAGCATCTCACGCCATGGGTAGCCACAAAAGGCCGGCCACAAAGGCAGCCAACAGAAACAGGAATTTATGTGGCCTTTTGTATTTGCTCCGAGGCGAAAGTGTTCGAGGGGGGATCGGAATCGGGTGGAGAGATGATAATGGGAATGGGATTGGGAATGGGAATGGGCATGAGGATTGGGTATTGGGACTGGCGACGCAGACGGAGATGACTGAGGGCGGCCTCGGAGATGATAAGGGTCACATGCCAGGTGGGGCCCCAGAAATGAAAGTGGCCTCTGCATTACAGCATTTAGTTTCATCTACCCAAGGCCTAAATAGTTCATCGGCTTATCAGTGCCATGGCTAGCCCAAGGGCAGAGTTTTAAAATTGCTCAACAAATTCCACAAAATTACAACAAGAATTTAATCTAGGGAATATTTATATTTATTGTAAACTTATAAAAGCTTTGCATAAATAGGAAATACATTTTTCTCTAAAGAATTTTTGCATCTTTCAGCTTTTGTAAATGTTTATTTATTATTTTAATATAATTATCAATTTATTTAATTTAATTTCTAGTTGCTTTGTGATTTATATTATTTCAATTTGTTAGCTAAAATTCCCCGTAGATTTCTTAAAATTCCAATTTTAAATCCCAACTCACACATATTGTACGTAAAGTGGAAGGCAATTGTTACGTTAACCTATTTCCCTTTCCGGTTCAAAGCAATTATAAACTATTTTGTTCTCCACTCTTTGCTTGGTTATTCGCCTTTCGTGTAACTGATTCAATTGCCTGGACTGGTCACAGCTTCCGTTTAATTGTAAACGAAGTTTCCACGCATTTTGCACACTTTTTCCACATTGTAACCCCTTTACCCGCTTCATTTTTTCAGCCCTTTTTCATCTGTCCCTTTGCCTAAATGCTCACCATGGCTGGTGATGGCAAGAGGGGGTGGCATACAGGTGCACAGGTGTAACAGATGTCTGTAAATTGCTTTACTGACTGACTGACTCGTCAGTTGGCTGTTGGCGGTCGCTTAACTGCCTCTGTTGCTCCTGTTCGGTTTGTTGTCAGTCAAAGTGTCAGTAATGTACACTGAGCGAAATGCATGGCATATTTATGGGTGATTAAATCAGTGATACATATAATTAAAATAATGATGATCAAGTACCCATGAAAGTGTCATTGAACTGTCACAATTGTTGTAATTAATGTAAGCTCTTTCGAGAGCAATTATTTTTATTTTCATAATTATTATTCAAAATGAGTTATAAATTATTTTATAATCACAGTTACACTGAAAGGAAATATGAAATATAAATCGTTAGAGATTCGAAAAGGGAAAGCCCAGAAAGGAGTTTAAGTTGATTTTCGCTTCGGGTTGATATATTTATTTAAATTTAGCTTTTCCATTAAATCCTTTTTAAAATATATTTTCTAGAGTTAATTTTATAAACTTTTCGTTCAGTGTATGCCTCACTTTAGAGGTGTGGGTGTGAGTACTTCACTTATAACTGCATTAATACAGCTTATGCTTCACAGACTCGGGCCGCCTATTAGTTGTTGCTGATGCTGCTGTGCCAGTTGCTGCTGCGGTCTTTGTTGTTGTTGTTGTTGGACCAACATTGCAACACTCACACACAGATATACACACACACCCATATACACATACAACTGTGCAACGGGATTGCTTACAGGTGCTTACAGGTGCCACGGCATCCGCTGCTTGTCAGTGGCCGCGTTTAACGCTACACTTAAACAAACAGCCGCGTGCGTACACAAACATCACACACACAGCAGCACACGGCGTACATCACACACTCACCTGGAAGCCGCGGAAGAAGCAGCAGAACAACAACAACAACACAAACACGGCCAGGATGTGGCCGCCTATTAAGTGATTTTAACACTTTGCGCATGAAAATTGCAAAAAGGCAACGCCGTTGATAATTATCCCTTAATTGCTTAATGAGCGGCACTTGAGCTGCTGCGACGCGTCGACAGTAGCGCGGCGTAAGTTTAATTAATGCCAATTTAATTACCACGGCACGGCACACCAAACACACACTCACACACACCACATACACCTGTGGACATGGGTGGCACTTTAATACCATACTTGGCCATTAAGGACTTCTCCACTATTTGTAAGTGAATTAATTCGGTGAGTCTCAGGTGTAAATATCTGTTCATTTAAGGGAACTTTAAAATAACTTTTCTGTAAGTTTAAGTTTTTTAAATTTTCATCATTAATTTGGTGGGGTTTAAGGTAAGCTTTTATTTATTATTAAAGATTTGAGTTACAGAGTTTTTTCTTAATTTAATTTAGGTGTTTGATAGGAGTATTAATTTCTTACAATTTAATGAGAAATAGTTGTTGAATACTTTTATATTATTTTAATTATAATAGTCAATTCCTTAAAGGAATTTGCTGTAATTTATTTTCTATATTAGAACTATAGTTAAATGCAGTTTTACCTATTGTTCTTAGGTTCCTCCAAATGCCTTTATATTGAGAAACTATTATTATTATATGAGAACTCTTGGGTATTTTATTAATTCGTTTGTCTAAATACCTTAAAATTAGTACTAACCACTCTCCAGTTAGTTAATGAATTCCCTAAAAACAACAAAATCAAATGCAAATACAACTCGCTTAAGTGCTGTGTTAATCATTTCCAACAATTCTTGTTTGTTCGGCATACAGTTTCTGTTTCAGCTTAAACTTCAGCTTTCGTTGCTGATAAAACCTTCGTGTTCGCTTGGCCGAATGTCTCTATTAGCCAGGGCCGTGAGTTATTTGGTTGTTTGGCTTGATTAATGCTCACCTGGCCGTGTTCCGAGGAAAACTTAAACATGCCAGAGGAGGGAAGTAGTAGTAGGATGAGGGGCAAATGGTGGTCCGGTTGGACCATTCGGACCTCGCTCTGTGTATGTTTATTGTCAGTGGCAGCTCCGTTTACGCTTTACCCTTTTCCATTGCCGGATGGCCGCCGGCGGCTTCTTCTCTCAGTGATCTAATCTTGTTATTGCCCCGGTCCGGTCTGAGTCGCTCTCTCTCTCTGTGTGTATCTGTATCTCAGGTTCCAGGCAAGTCCATCCATATAGATATGTTTGTATATACAAAAGTGATTTAGCTGATGTGCCAATTCAATTATTTCTACCTACATACGATACGATTTTTCCTTCCACATGGCACTAGCATGCCGCAAGTAAATACATACATACATATATATACATAAGCACCGATAAATGCCATACATACACACTCTATGCCATGTGGCATATAAAATAGTGAATGTAATTTTATTCACATGTCTGGCCGGAGGCCAATCCGCTTTGCCCGCCGGCCACAAATTGCACAGCAACAGCAACTTCGGCATCAGCATCAGCAACCCCGGAACAACGGCGCACCTCTCCGTTCCGTATCTCGAGTATCGCTAGCTCTGGCTCTGTCTTCAGCCAACAATAAATACACTGGAAAATAAATTGATATAAGAATTGGTTAAATGAAGTTCCATAATATCCTGCTGATATATAGCATTATCCTGTAATCAAGCTTCGAGTAGAATATGGATTGTATTTTCTGGAATTTTATAGATAGAGGTGTTAGCCTCAATAAGAAAATATTTGGTAAACTTGTATCTATCCTACTACCAAATTTCATGTCAATCGGTTAAATATTACAGTCACTACAGAGATTTCTATAATTTACTATATAAAATCTCACGAACTCTAAGATTTCATAAAATTAAACTAGTTTTTAAGGGTCTTAAGATGCTTTCAGATATAAAACCATTTACCATAATTAATTCCTACCATTTCTTAAATTTATTTAGTTTAACATATTCCCCAATTAACCCCTGATTAGCATGTAATTTCTCTCCGTGTACCTGTATATATGCCATATTATATGCAGGGGCAACTGGAAGGGGAACGAGCTGAAATCCATCATTGGCGCATGGCCGCGGGTCACATTTGGGTTGAAATATTATAATTACAAGCGAACGCCCGGGGGCAAGGCGAGCAGAGGTGAGCGGGGTGGGAAGGGGACAAGAGCAGCGGCGGGAGCGGACGCTGTAGATGGAGCTGAAACGTCGAACATTGGCATCGCATCGCATCTGTTGGCATCGCGGACTTAGCCACGCTAACAACCAGTCTGGAGCGAGCGAGCAAGCTGTATGAAAGGAGGGGAGAGGAGCAGAAGCAGCAGGAGAGGGGGCGATCTCTGCTGCGGATATGGATACTTAGTTGTAGTGGTTGTGTTTACGTTGCGGCTGATAACATCCCGTGTTGCTCTGCCAGATGTTGCTGCCATGCCCTGGGGCCATCCAACATGTTGCCGGCAAACATGCTCGACGCCAAACTGCTTAGACCCAAACAGTCTGGCATTGTCTTTACTCAACGGTGGTTCAGGTTCAGTGGGTGTGTTTTGGTGCCACTACGCCTGTGTTTGTTTGGACAACTACGGCCTAGAACGACAGCGACAGCGTTAACAACAACGACAACGTGGTAGCAGGTGAATAACAGTTGGCAAATGCCATTTTTTTTTTCGTTTTTTACCCTGTAAAAGTGTGGTATATTTGTGGGAGCCAGTCGCAAGTTGGCAGTTCCTTCAAGTGAACGTACAGAATTTAGTTAATAATTA